>JAQIWS010000660.1:0-17593 GCA_034696085.1 Stigmatogaster subterranea | reverse complement strand
TTAACCAGCTTCGTTGCGCCACATCGACGATTCACCTCGGCAATGCCAGCAAATTATTCGTGTGCAGATAAAACGTCCCCAACCGGCGCAAATCGGGCATATCTCAACGTTGTCTATTTTATCGGGTTCGTCACGGAAATAAACTGGTCTCAGGATCGGTGGTGAGCGAAGTCGATAGCGAGGTGGTGGTGGTTGCTTCGGTGCAGCGTCTCGGAGTGCTCGGGGGAAGCGCGAGAAGCGTTGGCAGAAGCAGTCTGTCGTGGTTTGGCACAGTCAGCTGAAGCAGTAGGGGTAGAATCGTCATCCCAATTATCGAATGCGTCACTGTGTCCTCCCGTCGCCATATTGTTTTGTTCTACTGTACAATATAAACGAAAATGGTTATTAGAATGCTGCACAAGTGCTTCAGCTGATAAATGTTCATCTCGGTAAACATGCAGTTCTCTTAATCGTCTCACTATCACCACTCGATGACATCGTAGCACACGTTAGGTTTATTGGTAACCTTAAAAACGTCGGAAAATTCAAATTTCACGGAAAAATCCCTTAAAATGTGTACACAAGAGGTCGAAAGCAGGTGCGGAGATGAAAGAAGACTGTAAATATTCAGTTAATAAAAGTTCAAGTTCAATTAAATTTAAAATTTCAAAAATATCTCAAAATTTTGTCAAAGTTCGTAAAACTGGGCATTTTGATTTTATCTTGGTGCAATCTAATGACCTAGGCGCCCAATGACCATCGTCGTGAATTCGACACTTATCATGCAGTTTTCCACCGATTGCTCTACGTATAATGACCATGTTGGGTCTGCTTATGTTTGCTGTCAGGGTGCTGCTTCTGTACGCCTTGATTAGCATGCCTCTGTGTTTTCTTCTGAACTTCGTGCTATTCTGCCTGCTCTTCAACACATTGCAGATGCAAATCATCAGAGTAGCATGATTTACACTGATTTCCAGAGTGCGATTGCAGCTCTCCAGTCTCCAACCTCCCTACAAGTCCACAAATTCTATAATTGGTCAAATCATTCAGTTATATGGTGATTTGACCATAAATGGCAAAGTAATTTGTTTCTGTTGGATTCCGGGACACGTGGGCAATCCTGGCAAAGAACTTGTTAATGCTGCTGCTCGTGATCCTGGATCCTGTGTCGATAATACTTTTCGAGTTCTGTGGACGAAGACAATATACCAAATGTGTGAATCCCAAATCCAACAATTCGTGGTCAAGGGCTGTATACCAATTCCTGCCTGATTGTTTCAAATCGTAAAATGATTTCAGGAGACGTATACCATCTTCACGGCCAGGAGTCTGGTAACCAGGCGGTTGAGACTACATGTCTCAACCGCCTCTAAAGTCGTCTCCATACAAATATGAAAAGTTTGATAATATTGAATTGACAAATTCACTATTAGTTAAAAACCGAAAACCGGGGTTTTTGAAGGCGGTTTTACGGTTCGAATATATTCGAACCAGAAATGTGTTGACCTTTTGTGTCCCTGGTGTAAGTTCCCCCTTCCCCCTCGTGTTCGTCTCCGTTTGAATCCCCAGCTCCACTCCCAAGTCTCTCTTATTCCGACTCGTCAACCCTTTTTATATCACACCCCTAGCAGGTGGATTTCGCAGTTTAATAACCCCTTCCCGCAGATATTTTAGATAAGCCCAGCCAGGGCATGTCGCCAAGCATCTGACAACTTGATAAATTACATACCGTCAGGAGAATACCTGTCACCACACAATCGTAAAAAGCACCTTCATCCATCTTTCTTCGGACGATAGACAACAATGTTTTCATGTATTGTGCGTTCGCGCCAATAGATGATTTCTCAGCGGTTGACAACTGAACAAGATTACAACCAAAAAATAAAATGATTTTTATGAAATTGTGAAAGAAAATTAATTCTAACCCAGCGTGATGAATGAACAAAAGACAAAACCTTCTTCGAAAATATACTCGTTGTCGAAAATGCAAATTGTATCCTTTACTAAACTCACACAACGATATTTAACACCATTATTTTATTTTTAATAAGTGTTTACCTTCCTCTCCCCTTTCACCCTTTCATCTTTTTCTACTCTTCTGTCTGATTTTTGAGTTATTTGTGTTGCTCATTATATGATTGTGTAGTAAGAAATTATTTATTTATTTTTTGCTTATGTTGTCCCGTTTTTTGTTTTTGTGTGTCGCCCGATGACCTCGATGTTTGGGCGACGTTAAACTACCATTAGTCTCTCTCTTGTGATGCTCATATTTCTCTGTTTTGTTTGTTGCCCGATGGTGATCGTGATGCTTGGGCGATGTTAAACTTACTATTACTATTACTACTACCATACCTCTACTACCACTACTATCATGTGGTTAAAATAACAAAGTTTACAAAAATAATTTTACGAAGACATTAAGTGCCAAAAGGGTCAAGCAAATTTTCTTTAACTAAAATTTTAAGAAACTAACAAGTACATTAAAATAAAACGTGAAATTATAAATTTTCTATCGCAAAAATCGCCAACTCAACTATTTCTACCAATAAAGATCAGTTACTCGACATATTTCTCCTTCACAAAATTCATACAAACGCCGTTATGCCGATGCGTTAATTTGAATAAACGAATCCTTCACATTAGTTTTCATTCCATGTAACATCAACTACATTAAAATTTTAAATTTAAAAACTTGTAAACAATGAGTTAAATTCACTATTTTACTATGGTATTAATTACACTAAGTATGTCTAATATTGACTCATCATAAGATTCCACTATCCCAACCCTATGATGAGTCAATATTAGACATACAATTATTATTTAAAATTTCATCTGATATCTTCAATTGAAACTAACTGTATTCCTGAGATGTCGAGAGAAGATGTGTGAAGTAGAACATCCGACACCCGAGGGCCAATAACCGCTGAAATTTTGTAATTACTGCAGGATATATCGAAATGATGTAGGAGGTGGAGATCATAAATGACGTCTATAACATCGATACCACATGAAGTTAGCGTGTTATACATAGTCAAAGATCTCAATCGATTTTTGCATTTTCCTAACGAGTTTATATTAGAGACGTTTGTTTCTGTTATACAGAGATTCTCGAGCATAGGCAAAGCTTCAACCACTATGTCTAATCCTTCGTCATTAAATTCAGTGTTGCTCACGTCAAGTTTTAGTAGGTTTTCCTGTTTGGATAAGGATTCTTCGATGCAGTTTCAAAGTGACTAGCTCACTTAGTAGTAAAATGAACAGCTCACTTTCTACTCAACAGAATGACTCGAAGGTCGCGTAATTTAAAATCTTTGTGTTCAACTGCCGCACACAGAGATCAAATCACCAACAGATTATAAAACTTTGCTAACTAGAAATGGATTAGGAGGTAACTTTTCGATTTATATCTAAGGATGACACAACAAGAAAACAACCTTCATTATGGAGGTGGTTTTGATTTACCAATATTGAATCCAGGTGAATTAACATCCAGTAATTAAAAACTCGTTAGTGTGAACGTAGTGTAAGGTGAATTATGGGTTAATTCTTCAGTTAACCTGAGAGAATCCATTCGAAGTGGATGTGAACGGCTCTTAATGTGGTGTCAACCCTCTGGGTTCTTCCTGTTGCAAATTTCCAATACTCGACCATTCCAATAAATAGATTTATTTCGTTGTCATCATCTAGTGCGTACGATTCATCAGTCAAGAAAATGTTCTTCTCTTATAGGATTTTGATGAGGTTGAATTTGGATATCGGTGTAGGAGTCTTGTAATGAAAGGTATTACGAGAGTATTAACATTGGTGTTAATTTGTGGTTGTTTTGGGTGGAATGGGGTGAGTCTCTGGTAAAAGATATTCGAACACGCAATTTAACGCTGTAATATCGAGCATTAAGAATAACATTTTCAAGGTCCAGCGTCTGCTTGGCCGTGCTGCCATGTATACGATATTTTGTATTACTTCATCCATCAAATCCACACCCCATTTGGTCTTGTTGTAATGACGAAAGATGTCTGGTTTCTATTTCTCTGATCCTGTCTGGATGTGTTTGTCGTGATGCTGGGTGCTCATGAGAATCTCATTTTTGTTGGTTGGTGTATCATTTCTAAGTGTAATGTTGTTACGAAAAGCAAAAATTGATGAAAATTCCTTTTTAACTTTACAGTCAGTAATCAATGGAGGCAACGGTCCTTTGACAGGCTGGTCAAAAAATTCCTTTGTTCGTTTGCGCTTGCCGCGAATAGTTAGAAATTGCGACACCAGATGGCGCTGGGGTGGCATTTTGCTTTATTGCTGTAGTAGTGTGTTACGCGTTTTGAAAAATTTAATATTTCTATGTGAAAATAATGTAGAAGTTATTTGAAGGAAGCATTATCTACTAAATTTAGTTCAAATTTAGCTAAATATTTATTGAAAAAAATCAATTTCAATCGCAAATATGTTAAAATCAAGTTAAATTTGTTCTAATAATTTTAACAAAATAATATTTTATTTGCAAGTTTATTACAAATTTGCTAGTTTTCTACTAGTTTTACTTTTAGCTTTACGTTTTAGGTCAGCGTTAAATTCTCTGGTAAAGAAATGAAGTCTACACGTTATGTAAAAGTTTAAAGTTTGAGCTGGTTTGAGATACGAGATGTGATAAATGTTTTGAACCTGGGCATCTTATCGTCAGATTAATTAATTTTTCACTCTGCAAAATTCTATTAAAAATTTTGAAGATACTGTATTGTCATCACTAATGTTATTAATTCATGTGAAACAATATCTTCAACAAAACAAAGTAGCTCGGTAACTGCAGCTGTTGGATGAAGCAATTTACCGTGCGATCGCATGTCAGTAAACACACTTGCTGCATTTTCAGATGAATCCAATAATTGAATACAAGTCAAACACTATACTATGTCAAAATTGCTTTCATTACACAATTCTTACCTCTTAGTTGTTTTACTTTTGGCAGTTAAAAACTCCAGAAGGGATGTCTTGAGCCAGCCATAAATTTTCCTTGTCGGAGTTTTCCAAAAGTCTACGCCTGAAAATAGTTGTTAGACATACAATCCTTAAAATTTGTTCCATATAATTATTTCTACTGGCTGAAGAGTCTTGTATCTCCTCTCCACTAAGATACTGTTAAAATAACAGTACCTTCAACCTGCAGTTCTGTATCGATTTTAAGTGCATTGATGCTACATTTGACTCTGCCTCATCAATTCGCAGCATCAAAGTCTGTATCGTACTAATTTCCGCATTTTTGCTCGAAGCCACCAGAATACGTCTGTAGGACTACGCGACTAAATGGGTGGAGCTTTTTCTCTCCGTACCGCGACCACCGATAAAATTGCTAAGTGCCTTCGCGAGGTCGCGTCTAGAATGGGCTACCCCCAAGAAATTGTTTCGGACAATGGTCCACAATTTGTCAGTGATGTGTACTTGGAATTCTGCCAACAAAGCCACATTAAACCAATTCACACCGCACCTTACCACCCACAATCAAATCTGACGGAAAGAATCAACAAAGAAATCAAAATCTTATTACAAATTTACACTGACTGTCACTCCTCCTGGGACGACAGCTTGTTAGACATTGCCACTATCCTCAACTAACTGGTTCACCCCCACTTTCCTGAATTTTCTACGTGAACCCAAAATGCCGTGGTCACTTCTCGGCGTAACCAAGGACGATGGTATTGACCCGAACGATCCACATGCATTCGTGAAAATAATGCATGCCCGTCTCCAATTAGTTTGGAGACAGGTAATCGAAGACACAGAAAAAGCAAAAGAAAGACAGAAATATTTTTACGACAAAAACAGACAAAAATACGAGTTTAAAGTTGGTGATTTGGTGCTTTGCGACACTCATCCCCTTTCGTCGGCAGCAAAACGATACGCTGCTTCTTTGGAAGACAGACGAGAAGGTCCATTTCGCATCACTAAGGTCCATGGAAATGGCACTTACAATTTATCCGACATTTTCACCGACAAATTGATCTGAACCGCTAATATCGTTAACCTCCGCCCATATTTTCCCCCAGACAACCTCTCAATGATTTCGCCTATCCCTCATTAACCTCCTTATCCAGCGTAACTTCACACAACAATACTATTCAAAATTATTCATATAAAACAGGAAAATTGCTTTTTCTAACAAAAAATTGCTTTTTCCCCAACACGGAAAACCCTCAACTCACTGTAATATTCCGTTAAAATTTTAACATCCCGTCGACCGTACTAAAACTAACAACTTCGAACCAAACACTCATAAAAATCACAGACAAAAAGTATTTTCTCCCTCATCATAAAACACGTGAACTCAAATTTCACCCTCAAATAAAAACTATCGCCATCACTCCGCCATTAAACTATATTTCTCCCAAACTTTACACCCATGAAGTACTCACGATTGAATTGGATTCACAACGACGACAAATTCCCATTTAGATCGTCGAGGTTGTAAAACTGTAAGGTCGTTTTACTGTTTTCCCCCGTCACTCATGGTTTGCTTCGCGCAAATGGCAAAATCGCCGAGCGAAATGGAGATACTATTCCGAGTCGCGACAAAAAATAAACCTACAAACAGATAAAACACATCAATACAAACACAATAACATTACAATCCCAAACAATATTCCAATGAGACGTTTATCACTGTGGGACGCTGGGCTCAACGGACAAAAAGGTGAACTGGCCGACATGATGGAAAACTTTGTGAACAAACTTTTCAAGCTCGCCTCGTTTCACTGCATAGCGACGCCGACTACCGAGCGCCAAATTCCAAGTTCAAACCATCCTAAATTTAACAATTTACCTCTATTAAAGCTAAAATATTTTACTTGAACTTTAGACAGATTTTTTTTCTCCTCTGTTTCCTGATTGTTTTGCAATACATTTAATAATAAACAACTCAAGGTCCACAATTCCCACCCCATGACGTTTTTATTACTCACCCTATCTGAGTTGCCTGGACTTTAAAAATTCAGCACCAACTAAATTTTGCTCCGACGTTCCGAAAAAATTTTCTACCACCCGACCACCGTTCAGAGAAAACTCGTCTCTATCTATTCAAAGCAACCACGATACCAAACTTTAACTGTAAGTTTTTTTTTACAACCAAAAATGAATTTTTTTATGGTTTCTTCCCAAAAAACAAAATCCCAGCAATAATAGTGACCTAACAATACAACACAAAAAATAGTTCAATTCACAGTAGTCACTGAAGGGCGAGATGTACTTGGTTGAACTATTACTTCGGTTTCCTCATAGACGGGGTCATCGATAGTTGGTGAGGGTGGATGCTGTCTCGATCTTTCCTCTTCTTCGGCGGTCCAACGATATGCTCCCGCTGGATCCACTCGAATCGGGGAAGGGCAATGTGCGTTTAATGACCTCACGTAACGGTCATATCGAAACTCCTAACGTTCTCGGTTTCGTAGTTGTAGTTGGTTTCTCGTGAGGAAATTGTCTGGCCGTCGTGACGTATAGACGATAGCCGTAAGTCAGATCAGGGTGTGATGGGTAGGCGAGGGAGATATCCACGTCGAAGTCTCAAAAACCCTGAGCGTTGGAAAGACGAGTGGGTCTAGGTTCTCGTCGCTCAAGATAAGTTATGACGAGACGACCTCGGAGAATACGGGGTATCGACCACCCCAGACGGTTGACAATGCCAAGCGGTCACCGGCGGTACGGAGCATGTTTGACCGCAGAGGTGAATCACCGTCTGAAGATGATTCTCCCATCGCTGTGCTTTTTCTTCGATTGTGGGCCTCGACTCGATGAACGTCCGCATTTCAACGAGTAGACAGTCGAACTGTTCTGCCCACGTATAAGTCAATGGTCGATATAAAGAGTAGAAATCCACTTCATGAGGCAGCTGATTTGCTGTCATTGAAGCGTGGATCATCCCGAAGAAGGCGGACTCCTCCTCGAGTGACCACGGTTCACGGGACTCTAAGAATCGGGGCGAAATATGCTCGTCTGATCCAAGACGCAAGTTTGGCGCATCTCGTCTCATTCGAGCAATCTTGTCTTCGTCATAGGATACATGTTGCTCAGCTGTCACTGAAGGGCGAGATGTACCTGGCTGACTTGTTTCGTCGGTCTCCTCGTATACGGGGTCATCGATTGTTGGTGACGGAGGCTGTTGCATTGTTCGTTCCTCTTACTCGGTGGCCCAATGGTAAATTTTTGCTGGATCCACTTGAATTGGAGAGGGGCAGCGTCCGCCCAATGACCGCACATATCGGTCGTATCGGGCTTCATATCGCTCTCGATTTCGCTGAGTAGTCAGATTTTCATGTGGAAACTGTCGTCGCACTGACTCGGCTGGAGACTCATTTGGAAGATGGGCCTCTCTAAAGAGATGGAACAAGGGAAGTGTGCGGGCACAAAAATCCGTTCGTTGAGTTGGAAATGCCTCCAACCACGGTCGTACCTCCCTCTCATCTTGCGAGCGAAATTTTCCGACTCTCATTAGATAGAATCTCCATCGGTCAGCAGGAGCACGTTCATTTCCTCGCATGTCATACCGATAGTCTTCCTCGGTGACTAGCACCTGTCGTTGACGTGGCGGTGGTGATGGAGGCGCTTTCTCGTAGACCGGCGTTACAGCCACAGATCGAGTGTCTTGAGGGGCACAGGTGATCTGAAGCGTCGTCGGTCGCTGAGATGTCGGTGACTTGGTGAAAGATTTCTTTAATAACTGCAAGGAAGCTTGCGTTGCTTCCCGTCTTAAATAACCCCTTCCACGCGTCGTTCGAGGATCCACTGGCGGTGAGTCCGTTCGACGTCGCGGAATGGTGTCGTCGTAGACGGTTGGTTTATGGCGTGACTCGAAAGTCACGGATAAATGTCGTGGTTCGTCGATGGCCTCAGGTGTGCGAAGCTTCTTGACGATCGTCGGCGAATGCCGTGGATTTTTAGACGGTCGGGGGTGAACCCCAGCTTCTTCGGTGTGTGCACGCTTCGTAGAGTGTGACGAAGACGTAGACACACGCGTCGAAGTTGTCGATCGTGATGACGACCGAGATGTCGATGTTGAGTCGTCTCTTTTCGTGGTGGTCGACTGATGACTCGTTTCACGCCTCGATGGTGGCGAACGATGAGCGCGTGATCGAGAATCGAGTTCCTCGTGGTAATAGCGAGAAAAACTCGCTGTCAACGGTCGAACGTACTGTTCATAATTTATTGTCAAACTCAATGAATGTCTTGGCTCCTTGGTTGACTCAGGAATCGATCTGGACTTCTCTCCCGTTGAACGTCTGGGGGCTGTATCCCCAGATCGTCGTATTGAAGACTTAACGGGGAGTTTCTCGTCTTTTCGGCGCAAAGGCCTCGAGACGGCTGATGAAGGCGAGCTCGGTGCCGATGGCCGTCTAGACGTTCGTCTTGTAGTCGTCGTCGAAGTCGGTTTGGCTGTTGTCGAACTGGTAGGTTTAGTCGACATCAGCGCAGTTGGCGAGGGAGTCTTAATTGGAGTTGACTGAATAGTCGGAATTATCATTTTTGTCGGCGTCGTATCGGCGCTTGATGGGTGAGCGATGGCGGGCATCAGCAGTGACGGGTGTAAAGGTGAATCGGCGAGCACAAAACCTATTCCGGTGCAATTGCAGCACGGTACCTGGGCGTTTACTCCCAGAGTACAGGTTGCATTACACACGGAACAGTCGACAAAATTGTCCTGTGTGGTGTCTTGAGCGGTGGAGGTAGAATCTCCTTTGCAAATTCCCGCAGCAGCGCAGAAGCACACTATTTGTGTCGGTGCACCAGTCACTCGTTTGCCGTCACAGATTCGGCGTCGCGTAAAATCCTCCCTTCTCGGTTTCTTTGCCATTTTAGTTGTTCGTAAATCAGTGAGAAACGCGTAATTTGGTAGTTTCTTCTTTTGAGTGAAGAAACGAAAAGCGAGGAAATCACTTTCGTTATTCTCTATTCTATCGTTGAGTCGGTTTTAAAACCGCAAAGTTTCAGAGTCCGTGAAAACGAAGAAGGCGGCGAACATGGAGAGCGTAACTCACACGGCGTCAGCGATGGCGGAGTTCTACTCCCAAAATTTGACGAAAAAGTTCAAGATGAAAGCGTTTCCGTTACATGGAACAAAACTCCGGTCGTTGAAAGTGTGATTTAACCGAGCGAAGGGTCCGGCACAACGAAGAAAACTTGTTTTATGATGGTGCGAAGTTTTCACTCCCGTAATCTCAACAATGGCTGGTCAGTGAAGATTTTATTCGCTGCACAGAACGAAATTTAATTTGTTTGAAGATTCAAAATGCATCGAGCGAAACTCGGTACAAATTGAAACGATGAAAATTTAATCACACACAAAAAAAGATGGCGTGGAGTTCTCCTCCCGAAAATCTTTCTCTTCGATCTTTCAGGGTGAAAACCAACAAAATGTTGATAAGACGGGTAAAGCCCGTGCACGATGTTGTTGCTGGGGTGTAAACCCGCCTGTTGATGTCGTAATTTATTCACGAAGTTTGTCTGTCAGTGAGTAAAACTCACTCGATGAATTTTTGTTCGCAGCGGCGAACAAAAATGATGATTTTTGGTTTGTAAAACCTAACTCGCGGTTGACGACGAGGAACTGGGGTAAAACCTCGTTTGTTCCGCAGTTGCGACGACGAAGTTTCGGGTTTAATACCCTAGAATTTGGGAGATACACTCCACTTCGTTGATTGCGGACGGCGGAGCAGAAGTATTCCTCGGCGGCGATGAAGGAATTCGGCGTGAACAGTGGAGTTGAGGAGCGGAGAGATGTTGCCTCTACGCTGGCTCGAAGTGATGTGAAAACGAAGTGGTGGAGGAAGTTCGAAGTTCGTCAAGTTCGTGTCAGATGACACATCGTCGGAAAAAGTCACGAGAGAGCTTTGTTTTAATCCCTCAGGGACTTAATCTCATTGACGGCGAGCGGTGTTTTTCCCACGCTGAAATTTGTAGTCTCGGTTGTTGGTTTCAGTCTTAAATAAAACAAACTTTAAAAATAAAGTTGAGAATTTTTCCAATCGATTTGTCCTATTTTTATTCCGAAATTTTGAATTTTGAGCGATATTGCATTTTTGAATATACCGCGTCACGTTTTGAAGCCATCCTGGTGACCTAATTATTCAGGATGACTTTATTATCAAAATGAACTCGTCCATTCCCGGGTGAAGGGTTATTTGAAACCGAAACCTCTCGAATATTTCTCGCGAGTTCTGTAAGGCGCTCTGGTGTTGAATTCTCACCAATAGCAGCATCGTCTTCTTCACTCATGCGTTTGTTGTAACGAGTGTTATGTTGATGGCGTCTATCGAGCGGATCTAAGCTCGTTTCTTGCTCTTTTGCACTTTGTTTCGTCGCATCCTACTCGGTTGGCGAGATTTCTGGCACATACGGTGTTAGGTCCCGCACACTTGCGATTTCTTCGCTGGCGTTTGGTACGAGGGATTGGAGTTTAACTCCACCTCGCGGACCTATAAAAATTATCTGATACGGGCCATCACGACGATCTTTTAAAGATGCGGAGTATTTCTCTCCCGCTTTAGATTGAGGATGTGTTCGTTTAAGAACAAGATCGCCTTGTCTAAAATTTCGAGTTCGAGCATGTTGATCGTGGTACTTCTGCTGTTTTAATTTCGCAGCGTGTCCATTTTCACGGACGTAAGTCCAAGCTTCTTGGCGATGGTCGTTCTTGGGGTTGTAACGACGATGTTTTCCTCCACACGTGCCGAAATTATATACTTGGCCTTGTTGTTTCGTCTTCTTTGTTCGTTATCCATCTCGTCGATAGTTTCCCACAGGTTTTTATCGATTAACGCGTCTTCAGTACATCTTGCCCAGGCAAAATAATTTTTGCCGTTTAGCTTTGTTATCAATGAATGTTTCTTGTCAGCCATCCTTCGTTTTCACGATACTTTTCTCACAGTTTGTTTGTTTCCGTGCGTCTTGGCCAAAAACGGTTCTGGGTGTTCGCACAATTTTTCCACACGTACTTCTCTCAGGTCTTGAACTCAAACGTTCTCTCTCACCAACTCTCTCCTTGTGCAGTGTTAGAAGCGTTCTGGGCCCATAACCTGTTGGGTTTCAAGGAGTAGGCTCGCAGTAATACTAAGTTTTTGCAGTCTTTAACGGTAAAAATAACGACACGACAGGTCTGGTTACTGGTAAAACTACTGCTCTCTAACTACAGCTATTTATTCTACTCCAGGTTGGTGGTAAAACTACTGCTATTGTATTCTCTAACTACAGCTAAGTTATTTCTATTCCAGGTTGGCAAGTATTTTAATGCTGCCCATCTGTTCCCTCCACATTCCTGGGCTCGACCTGGATTCCTCTCCTCAAGTACGTGTCGCCTGGCGGCTGTTACACTTTGTCCTTCACTACTGCCAAATATTAGTCTTTACACGCACAAAAAAATTCCAGCAGGTAATTTTGAAAATGAAAATGTTTTTAAGCAGGATAGTTTAAAATTAAGAATTTTTTCCAAACAATTTTCATTGGTCGAAAAATTTAAACAAAAATATTTGGAACCACTTAAAAAGGTAAAATATGTGATAACAATAATGCAATAAAGTATTACACCGGTAGGTGTCCAAATTCTAGAATTTTTACCAAACATCATGAAAAAGGTATGTTCAACATAGTAACAGTTTAAATCAAGAACAATAACAACAATGTTTAAACCGAGCAACACCATTGCACCGTTTGCCAAACAGTGAATGCGTCTGTAGTTGTGTCCCTGAACACACTGCCTTCAGTAATAACCTTCGAAATACTGAAGAACATTTGTACCGTCGGCTATGTTCTACATGCATGGTCTTGACATTGCCTGTGATGGAGTTGACATGGAGCAATTCAAAAGCGTTTAGACTTTTAGAGGCTGACATGGCCAACTCTTCTCCTGAAATTCTAGCATTTCGTAAGAAACTCGACTTAATTGGATGACAAAGCGATGTCGAAGATAACAAGAGAGCTTTGGCCGTATGTTTCCATTAAAGTTCTCACCTTTAAAAATATAAATAAATGTATCTTTAATTAAAAACAGCTCCACCGTTGAATTTCAAGTGTGAAATACGGCGTAAAAAATGAAATGAAACGTGAATTGTGCTTAATTGTACTACCTCGTCGTTCAATCGAAAAATTTGGAAATGGCGCGTACCGCAGTAATTCAATGACGTGCTAGCAAAAAAGGTGTACCTTTAAATAAAAACAGCTCCACCGTTGAATTTCAAGTGAAATACAACGTAAAAAGTGACTACTACAATCGAAAAATTGGGGATGGCGTAGCGATAATCCAATTACCGACATGCGTTCAAAAAACGTACACCGGTAGCCTTAATTAAAAACACCACCACCGTTGATTTTCAAGTGAAATAAAATGGAGAAAATTAAATTGACATTGAAAAACAAATTTTATTTTCAATGTAGTACATATGATGATCGACAATCGAAAAAATTGGGGTCTGCGCAAAGTGCGGAGTTAATAAAATTTGTATTTTCCGCTTTTTGGCGTCGAGGAAAGTAAAATGTGGGATGGGTTTATGGTAAAGTCCGTTAACTTGAATTAACAGATTACAAAACTGTTAATTCAAGGTAACAGTGCTGTTTCCTTGAATTAACAGGGTAGATGCCTTTTCCTTGAATTAACATTAGTATTCTGTTAATTCAAGGTGATGGCATAAGTCCCGGTTTTTTCTGATCAGCAAGACGTCATTGCAAATGGATACGATAATTTTCAACTGTTCTTTCCAATTACTCTCTTTAGGAGAGGGATAAGCTCATTTGTTTTGATTTTTTTACATGCGTTGGATTTAATTAGGCAGTAATTGCACTTGTACTTCGGATTATGTTGACTTTAGCCCTGAGCAGTACACCTTGCAATCGAATCGGTAATTACATTGGATCATGGTGGTCATTGTTTTTGAATTAACGCCTAAACTTTTTCATATTTGGATTTCGTCAAATATTTAAATTATCCGTTTTACTAAGTTTTTTCTATAAAGCTTCAAAAACTTTTAGGTCGAATCCACGTTTTAAGTTAACCTTGCTAAGATATTTACGAATTGTTTTTACGTATGGTAATGGCAAAATCTCACTTTTATTAAAAATTTGTATGATTTTTGGCTTCGAATATGCAGCAACAAACACGTTAATAGCCAATCGTCTGTGTAACGTCGACTTTTTTCGTTGCTAATTTGCCAACTGAAATGCACTCATTTGTTACCATCAACTGCGCAGGTGGAAGATTTAATGTGCTAAGTTTTTTCCTGAAGAGGGCTGTCACTAACTTTCTGCAATTTTTCTTTAATTAGGTCTATTTCCTTTTGTAAATTATTAATTTTGGACTTAAGTCGTTGTTTGGTTTTCTGGCGCAAATCTGCTCGACGTTGTAGTATCTTAATTGGAGATCTTGCTATTATTATTCCTGATAATCTAATACGTTTTGTGACAGTGCGGTTTTGTTTCCTTTTAACTTTGTAATAAAGAATTGATCTTAAATGTGTACAAAACATGCACTGCCGAATTGCACCAGTTGGTAATACTAACTTACAACGATTGTTTCCAAACTCCATTTCAAAGGAGTCATAAAAAATAAGCTGTTCGCTAATGATAAACTCTCGATTTTCAAGTACAATTAATTTGTTAAAAACTATAGCCTTACTATCCTGTTCATTTACATCATGAACAGCCCAACTGGAATTTGATAATTTAATTTTATAAACTAATGGTTTTTCCCTCAATGCTTGAAAATTTAACTGATGAGTATTGCTAGTTTCTTCCACGGTTTCATCACCAAAAATTTCGTGGTGAAACTCTTCAATATCATCTGTAGACTTTGGTTTTTTAGGAGGTACTACGTAGCTGTGCGTAATTTAATCTATTTCGTTTTCTTTCTGGTTTTTTTTTTTTAATAAGTAGCTAGGGCAACCAAGAAAAAGTGTTAGGATGGCTTTTTGATTTAATTTTGCTCTTCTAGGGGCTTGTAATAAAACATTTCCTTTGTGTTAACAAGTATTTCTCGCTCTATTGAATTGGGAGTAAAATGTTTTGCGAAACATAATTCTTACTTGTTAAAGCCCGGTCTGCTCGTGGAATTGCCCTTTGCCATTTAGAAAGAAGTTCGGGGTCAGTTGGTGCCACTGGTTGGTGCTTTAAAAATGCTGACTTTTTCTTTACAACTATCCTACCCACTGATGGATGCAATTAGGGACAAAACATCTTTTTCCCATTTTCACGAAAAAATCATTAAATATATTGGAAATTTCGCATGTACCACGTATTGTAGAATGTGGTTGAACGCACGGTGGTTGGGTGTTGAGAAGGGCCACCACTTTAGAGCGACACCTAGTGATAATTTTGACAACATATTTTTATTCTTGTCTTTAGCTCACAGTGTCCTAGAGTGGGGTGGACTGGCCGATTCTTCACCTGTTTATTCTATCACCGTGCATTGGATGAATGAATTTTAGAGGTAAATATCCTCTACTTCGTATGACCAAGTAATTCCTTCTAGTTCCAATTGCTTCAAATATTCAATAATTTGTTTAAAACTATTCCTAAAGTATGTTTTTTTTCTCTGGTTTGGAGAAAGTCCTGGCACCATACTATTCACGTTAGATTTTTTAATATTTGCCCACTTCAAACCTTTAAATTCTAAATCACTGAAGTAGGAAGTAACCTCATTAATATTGTGAGAAGGAATGTTCCATTTCTTGTTAGACCAGTTTAAGAAATATCATGTGGAATCGCCGGAACATTTAAACTGACTATTTTTTCAAATGTAAAAATAATAAGCTTCCTACGTGCTTACACATTCCCATTTGCCCAGCCTTGCAATCACAAATTGCTTTAGTCACAACGCCTGATTTGAAATTTTACTTCTACTATTTGAATTCTTCTAATGACGCGCTCACGACAAGTCGAAAGATTTTTAAAACTGCCTCTCTTCGTTGCCAGGCCTTGATGGTGTCTAGGGGTTTTTCAATTTAATTTTAGAGCGAAAAGTGGCAGGGTCGCAAGTCGAGCGCGTGGGCAAAACTCGGTTACACTCACTAACTTCTCTTTGCTTCCTGAGGATCTCGCGCGCGTTTCGATGTGAGCGTGAAACGCTTAATTTTGAATGCGAAATAATAATAAATCGGATGCAAGAGTATTAAAAGCAATAAAACAACAACTTTATTCGTGTATAAGATTTGTCCTATTATTTAAAAAGTTCATTAAAAAGTTAATAATATTAAAAGCTTCTGTCTTTAAAAATTATTCACAAATAAATTTATCTAAACTTAGAGTTAATCGTCTTGAGAATTATTAGGGGACGAATCTTACGACGCACATGCGGGCGTAAAACGATACGAATGACAGCAAAACATGAATGACGTAAATAAGAGAACGCTGAACGAGAACAGGGGAAAACGTGTGCAGAAATGTGATAAACGAGAGATCGCAGAAAAAGGAGAACGAGAAAAAAGCGCGAGTAGTTTTAGTTATTCCCAATGACAGGGTTGCACTTCAACCTCGCGTTGGATATATAATGAGTAATATTTGTTTACTAAAAGAAAACGATCCCAGAACGGGTGGAAAAATAGTGTGAAAGGAAAAACGCTCAAAAACAGTTCACTACAAGACTACACTTTTCTGATTGTTGATGCGTGCATGAGAGGATGGGAGGGAAAGATCGCCTCGAGCGGACGATCGGTTTTTAACACTAAGGGGATAACAGCAAGTTAATTTCCCGAAAAAGGGATTGTAGTTAAGCGTTTAAGTGGGGATTAGTTAAAAACTGGACCTTTAATGGTTTACGAGCAAAACGGGGAATGAAAAAGTAAAAGGAAGCAACAAGAGGGTTTGCGAGAATTTAAATTATTAATTGCGAGGAACGCGTGAATTTGGGATTTTTAAGGTCGGTAAAATTCCGTAGGAACAATGTGCCAGGATTTGCGAAAAGCGGGTAAAAAGTGAGCGAAAATTTGGCTTTGTTTGCCAGCGAGTGATATTTGAAATTTAACGTTAGAGTTAAAGTTAAGCTGTTTTTGAGACTGATGAGAAATCGGACTGGAGTAAAAAGGGTTAAACTAAAGTTGAAACCCGGTACGGGTACGAACGGGCGAAAGTTAACGTTAAGAGTGAATACGAATAAAGTGGAATGGGGGAAATGAACCCAGATCGGGTATACAAGCGTGAATACGGTTTGATCGGCGTTGAAGAGGTCGATATCGGAGTTGACGGGCACGACGGTAATGAACACGGGGTCCATTTTGACAGGACACGGACGTTCCGCGACGTCGTGCAGTTACAGATTAATATTGAAAAACTCACTGAACGAGCGCAGGCTGAAACGACTGAGCGTTTCACGAGGTACAACAAATCCGGCTTCTACGGTGTCACTTTGCTCCAGGCAATCGCGGCTACAATACAGCTCGCGCGGCTGTCTAAATGGGGCTCTCAGAGTGACGATACTTGAACTTTTGGAATGAAATAACTGAAGAAAACGGATTCTTACTCGCCTATTTATACTCTCCTCACCCTGGGTGAATAATTTTACTTAATAATTAAATTATCCTAGCGGCACGGGCCGTCTTAATCTTGATGACTCGACTTGAGTCATCGTTAATGAAATTACTAGAGAAGGTAA
>JAQIWS010000659.1:0-17594 GCA_034696085.1 Stigmatogaster subterranea | reverse complement strand
ATCTTGTAAGCTCTGTAACTTTTTTAATATTTGGAGCTCATTTAAAAACTTTACATTGCTAGAAAGGGGACGTGTTATACTTTCATTTACACCTTTCAGATTTTGGTTATTTTGAGTACTTTACAAGCTACTCGCGAATTAAATAATTAAATTTCTCAAAACATCAAGTGGTCTAAGTTCATTGGCACCTACTGTATTACTCAACATTTTGTTCATTGACGGTAAATAATGTTATTATTTTACCATAAATTTTTATGGTACTGTCAAGTACTACTTACTGTAGTTATACTGCAATCTGCAACGAAAGTTTGGTAGCATTTGCGGGTTTAACGTTTTACAATTTTTGGCATCTAATAAACTGGCCGGCACAATTTCAGCCGAACTTACGATACCTAGATGAATATCTTTGATTTACTCTGATTTCCACGGTTTTCAGAGAATCGCGGTGTGAAATTTTCAATTTTGTTGGTGACTGATTTAAAGACCGTTGCCATAACACGCGATCAACATATATTTTGACCGTGTGATGTGATTGACAAAAGTATTTAATAGATGGCTAACCAAATTGCCTGAAAAATTTATTTAAATTCACAAAAATATTACAAGTATTTAAATACTTTATTGTTGAGAAATTTCTCAAGGCACGGTACTGTTACGGGCGTAAAATTCGAAAATGGATGTTGTACATGTAAACAACGTACAGTAGTTCAAAACTGACACCTCCAATAAAATATTCAATCTCGATTAGCGTAAGTGTAATTAAGACTGTTAAAACACGGTTGATTTCACGGAATCCAGATCGACAACTTATTTACAATTAATAAATTTTGCAAGTTTGGTAAAACAAATTTAACAGTCGCAAATTTTGCACCATTAACACCATAATATCATTTACAATACTTTGTAATTTTTATGTAAAAATTTAACATTAATTCTCTGATTACAATTTTAGTGCGTTTAATGAAAATTAGCAAGTTAAAATATTCACAGCAGCAATTGCCAGATTGTAACAATATACCAAATATTCGAAATAAAAATTCACACTACCGGTACGTCAATAATTTTTAAGTAAATTAGCAGTATTGAAATGTGCTATGCTAGATTCAATAAAAATGAATTAACAGTCGCGGCATTAATCACGTAATATTGAAAAGTCACAAGCAAAAACTTTAATTAAGTCTTGCACAGAACTTATTTTTTCATCAATGAAACCACTAGAGCACAACGTGATAAATTTATCGACGCAAAAGTAAAAATATCACACCTCGTCAGATAATTGTACAACAGACCCACGACCACGACAAATGCGCGGATCCCTCACAAACTTCATGCATCCCAGAAAATTGAAAATTGAAAACTTAGTTTTGGTCGTGTCGTCTGTGTTAAACAACAAGAATTGCACAAGTTCGATTCAATTTACAATTTACAACTACAGTAGACTGCACTTGTAAAGCAAAAATGAAATTTGGCTCATGGTCCGTGTTAAAATGGCTCACAAGAGAGTCGAGAAAACACATGAATTACAATTTTTTTCATTGGAGTTATTTAACAGTTCGCGGAGAAGCCTCACCGCGCGTTTAACATGCAATTCCAAGGGGCAAAAAATTTCAACAATTTATTTTTTTAAATTAATTTTTTTTTTTAATCTGAAATTTACATCAAATACTGTACGTAAATTACAATTTACAACAAATAAAAAAATTCAGAGACCTCTAAAATAATTGTTTAAAAAGTTTTTGCATTTATGAAATGGTGTGTACAATTGTGAACATTGTCAGTACTTAAAGGGTTAATTATCAACTACTATATTGTCATTTCACTCAGCGGCTCATCCACCAATTGTCACGGAAATATATTTGCACAACAAATAACGATTTAAAACTTGCGCGATTAACGTTCATATTTTACATGATAGAAAACTTCATTTAAGTATTAAAATATTTCACAAAGAATTCTAAAAAGTGATTGATAATCAAACATTTCGCAAGCCACACAGAAGCTAGTTTTAACCAAGGCTGTTTTATGTCTTCACGCACAACAATATCGTATAGATGCAATACATAAAATCTTACAAATTTGTGTCATTTTGTACAGTATTTTAAATCAGATTAACAGATTAAGATACTTTGTAAAAGAACGTTTATCGCAAATGCAACGAAATGATGTCACAGATGTTGAAGATTTTTTTAATACCCATCAAAACATTTCATATACTTTTTTTCGTTTTATTTGGCTGGTTATTGGATTCTCGTGTATTTTGACGAGCATTTACCAGATTTACGACAGGATAGATTACTATTTGTCTACTCCAGTGCGAACTGACGTTGAAGCAAGCACTAAATTAATTAAGATTCCAACGTTTGCGTTAGAAGAAGTTTATACCGAGGCAATGAGACCATACTGGGACACAATTACGAATAAAATATACAAGCGATGTTGGCACGCCATACCTCATATTGCTTTTTATCCTAATCATCTCGCAGTAAATTATTCTAAATTCTGGTCAGCAACTAATGTTACTCCAATTATTCAAAAAATTTCAATGTTTGATGTGAGTGATGTATATCGAAATCAATTCGCCAAAATATAGTCAAATTTTTTTAGGATGAAAATATCTTAGCTGATATACGCGTTAATTCTGAAGGTCCCAGCTACCTCTCTAATCACTCACTAATATATTGGTATGAAAGAAATACAGTAAAAGGATCAGCAACCATTATCAAATCAAGTAATACAATTTAAGAATAAGTTAGAATATTTGATCTGCAATAGTAGAGTGCAAATGTTTACTTATCTCAAGACAGAAAAGTAAATATTGGAACAACTATTCTCACTCAATTACAAACTCCTGAATACTGCTCGACACCATCAGTGACGGTACTGTTTAAACTAAATGCACGAGTTCGTTGTTTGGGATAATTACTACTTATAGCTTGCATTACTACGAACATTTAATCTGATATAAAATTTCATTTCAATTTAAAATTGTAATCTAAGAATATGCTTAGCAATGCAGGATAATTATTCCCAACTGACATCAAACCAAAGTCTGAAATCAATTACACAGTGTACTGAAAATTTTGCACTTCAATAGTTTTCGATCGACGGTGTTCTCCCACTTCAAAACTATTTTTCAACTCCATTTAATCAAATCATGACGATAACGTATGCTATTAAAAAGGTTAGTATCAATCTTAATAAAAATTTTAGATCGTATTTAATTTTTCATTGTCGTATCTAAAAGTACACATCTCTAAATACCCGAAAATCACCATGCGAGTCAAAAGAAACAATTAGACGATTATGCCTGGAAAATTGTCATGCATATAAAATGAGCAAATTGAGTTGTCGGTAACGAATAGTATTGCCTTGTATATTGCAATGTCGCTAATTTCAGAGCACGCGTTTTCTCACATTCTTTACTGATTGAATATAATCATCACGTGTTGCATTCACTCCTGTTATAACGGTGCAATCGCTAAAAGTACATTTAAAAACTAAAAATTATATGCTGTTCCACTTTTGTCTTTCAGGTTACCATTCATGTCAATTCAGGAAAACATGGTTGAGTGCAGTGCTGTGAACAATTCATTTCTGTCGAAAGTAACGTACGACACGGCCTTTTTTGTCCTACTAATTACCCCGCCCACAATGCATTGTGCCTGTAAGAAAACTTGTACGGAAACTAAATTATATCTACAGTTCAGTGATAAGCCGAACGACTATGCAAATAATTACACTCAAATCTTCAAAAGTAGAGAGTCAACGATAATGAAAACAAGTGATAAATATGCGTACGATGTCGTCAGTCTTATTGTCGATATTGCAGGAACATTAGGCCTCTTTTTAGGAATCTCACTATTATCAATTTTCTAATTATTAAAATATCCCACACAAATTTACCACGAAAAATGTAACAAGAAGCACGAAAAATATAGCGCAATTGTTGAAAAAGAGTTAAACAATTTGTTGTCAAGTCAGAGCGAAAAAATTTCATCTTTAAAAAACAGTTACAAGATGATTTTCGTCGTATTTATGATTGTGATGTTAGTTATTCTGGTCTACCTTCAAATACAATTTTACTTTAGTGATCTAACACAGGTAGTAATTACTTTAACAGACAATGATACGATGAACCTACCTGAGTTGATTGCATGTGGCCAAGGATCTAAAATAAGTAAATTGAAAACAAAGTTCGCAAGAAAAAATTCGCTTGATGAATGTACTGTACATTTGCTTGACCTTACCGACTTCACATACGCTGAATTGAACCAATCCAGACTTGAATTTTTGTGGGAAAATCAAATCCCGAACATGACGGTACGTAAATTTTTTAAATGAGCTGCAGCACAGGAAATACTATTTTACCCTTTACTGGCTTATTTTACGGCTCTCGACAACAATTTAGCAGATCGCTTAACGCCTTGTATTGTAAAATTACAAAATTTGTTCCCACAGCAGCAATTACCACTAAGAAGAGCAGAAGTAAACAATGTAACAATGTATTATGGAACATGCCACAGAATATTTTTCAGTAAGTTAATCATTGGCTATGTGAAATATATTAATAAATATTGACAAATTAAATATTAGAACCAGAACAATTTGTCGGAGTAGGTGGCGTGTACAATCTTGAATTCGTAGTTTTTATGGAAGTGCCTCCTGTACAAATAATATCTTCCAGGTAATTTTCGGCATGATTTACTTAGCGCACACGTGGGTAGTTTCACTAGCACGTTATTTGTAAACTTGAGTGCCAAACTGTAGCTGCTAAAGAGATGCCAAAGTTTGCCACAACCTTTCTTTAGATTTTTTTTAGTTATTTATTTTTGGAACAAATTTTGAATTCATAAAATTTTTCTCAGAAATTTTTTTTTTTGACTGTACGTAGATGTACGTAAAATCCCAAGAGCTCAACTATCACTCAGTAATCACAAATCAGTTAACCGTTATGCCCGGAACTCTTAGTACTATGATTGTTGAAACGACTGTGTTGAAACATCGCAATAGTCTGGCACAACCGTGTATGGATCATATGGATTTCGAAGAGTGTACCTTGAATTGCTACACTAACAAAATGCTAAATCAATTAACATGCAGGTAATAACTTAATAACTTCTCCAAATCTTGAAATACTATTTTAAAAATGCAATCGTCATTTCAATTACTCCCCAATAAAGATTGCCATTTCTTGATAACTTTGACAAGCCACTGTGCTACAATTCGACAATTGCAAAAGCATCACTGAAAACTTACTTAACAATTATTTTGCTAACTGACATTAGAAAAGAATGTAATTGTGTTCGCCCTTGTAAGCAAAAAATTTATAAATTCAGCTGGGGGTATCACAAGCAATACCATCCGGATCCATTTTATATTGCAATCAATCTCTACACTGTAACTAATCTAATTGAAAATATCATCGAATTGCCAGCATTCAGTCTCGTTAGTTTACTGTGCGTAATAGGCAATTTAGCAGGTGTAACGTTAGGACTGTCTGTGTTATCTTTGATGCATGCTGTGTTCACCAATTTTAACACAGTTTTTAAATACTGTCAAAATATTCATTAGGATTATTCCTTACAGTGAAACATTTCTCGACACATTTAAGATAGATGTATGTAGGATTTTTATGCTATGAAAGAGTAGGATTCTAAAGAATAATTTTTAGCACTGAAATCAACAAATTTCAAGATACAATATACTAATTATAAATCTCTTTTGTGAAGGTTTTTATCGTATTAATTGAATGTGTCATCTCATTAACACGTAAACACTCGCACTGTTTTTACACTACAACTAAAATGTCACGGATACTTAAAACGCGTTCAATAAAACAAATGACAATAATATTTGGTAACTCATGCCCGTACAAATCAATATAAATTTTGACGAAACTTTTAGCATAATTTTGTGTATTTAACACGATTACTTTGTGACCAAAGATAAAATTATTTACCTACATTTCGAAGTCTTCAGAATCGTCAGTTACGTATCACCGCAGAGAGTGGAGAGTTGATGACGACAGAAGGTTTCAGTAAATCAGTCTTCCAAGACTCAAGTCTAAATTACAACATAGAAAATAAGAGATGTTAAATTGTTAATTCACACTTTTTTAAACAGATTGATAAAATAAAGGTCATACAGTTTTTAAGTCCACAACAATTTAACATCCAAATTGATCAAGCGTTAACACAACGAGTTGAATCTCTTACACCTTAGCCGCGTAATCTTTTCAGCCGCTCGATTAGCTACAATAACAATGCTTGTCGTAAAAACTTCATTATTCTTGTCACTTTGATAGCAACTACGGTATTCGCGCTAAAAACACTTTTTATACAAGAGTTTAACTTTCGAACTCGAAGATGTCAGTTCGGAAGAAAGTACCGACTTTACGAGGCCTGTGTTTATCCTACATATCTTCGAATATTGACGTTTGGAATAAACAAACTAATAGTCATTGCGGAGAGAAAGTCTCTTCTAATGACACTACAATTGCCTGTTTACGTAAGTTGATTTCATATCACAAATCTTATTTTTGTGCAATTATATTTAGTAACTATTATTTCTGTTCTCGTTTATAGCTAACAGCATCCTGGACGATATATTTATTTTTATAAAATGTTCGAAACTACTTCTTCCCCGTCACCTCGATATATTAATCCACAAAAACTCCAAAAAATTCGATTTTTCCCGAACGTCATACGAAGTAGTTCAACGAGGGATCCACTTAATTTGCAACATTTGCCCGGTAAGAAAATAAAATATATTTTCACAAACTAACTATTACATACTCTAACCTTAAATCACGGTTACAATTTTATAGCATCTCGAGTATCTAGATCTGTCTCGGTCTACAATCGATGAAAATCACCTGATGAAATTAGCGATGTCAATTCCAAGTATAATATCTCTTAAACTTTATTTAACCGAGTCTACGGATAACGTGTTGTTACTGCTGGGAAGTAATTGTCCTAAATTACGCATTCTCGATATCTGCGAGTGTGCTGCAGTCACAGATATTGGTATCAACGCCTTGTGTGGAAAGAGTCTCGCTTCTGATAGTCACAAAAACGATGGACGTTGTCGTCTTATCCAAAGCTTAAGCATCACGGGTACTGCCATTTCCGAGGAAGGAGCATTGACAGCGATTTGTAATCTACCATTCCTATGTGAATTCAACTACGACAATAGTTTAAAAATCATCGAAACGATCTATGAACGATATAATTCTACAAAGATGAATTTTAAATTGAAAAATCTGTCTTATACCAGAAGTTTGGCAGTGCACATTTCCAATTCCACGATAGACGCGGCTGCAGCGTTGTGTCAAAATGTCACGCAAATATCATTAACCGATATAAAAACTACCGATCAGTGGATCTCTCAACTGAAAAATTTTCCTAAACTCGTCGACCTAACATTAACAGGCGCGCTTGACTTAGACTTCGGCGGTTCTCTTTCGTACGACGAATGCGTCGCACCGTTATTAAAGACGATAGGAAATAATTTGGACACTTTGACCTTAAGTTTTATGTCAGGGGTAAACGTGTGGGATATAGGAAAAAATTGCCCTCGATTAACGTGGTTGGGTCTACATAGTTGTCGCGATTACTCGTCGATCTTGATCCCACGCGTCCCGCATTGTTCTTTTGTGGAATTAAACATTTTAAACGTCGAATTATATCCGGATAACGACATCCCTCAAGAACAGTTAGAAGATTTATTGTCGAATTCTCCACATTTACAATTGATGTGTCTTTACGGTTGTCAGTCATTGACTGACGAATTACTTTCTCGCGTGTTTGATCGTAATCCACTCTCGGAACTAATGACTCTCGACATTAACGATTGCGATTACATTGGAAAAACTTCGATATTCAAGCTTATACGTAGATGTAATTCTTTAAGTTATTTGCGTTACTCGAACTGCGCCCGAATAGACGTTGAGGATGAAGATGAAATTGAAGATTTTGTGCGTAATGAAAATTTGAACTTGATGATATTGTAGAATTTTATTACGGAGTATAGATTTTGTAGTACTGTACTACAATTTTTGTGATTGATGTTGTTGCTATGTACCTGAACGTGATTCTTTGAAAATAATTTATGTTGAAATAAAAACAATTTTTTACCAAAAATAATTAAAATCTGTCGGTTACGTTGTCGTCGATATGACACTTAAATTCTAAAACTAATCGCTTCCACAAATTCTCATTTAAAATTTTTTTTTTTTGGAAAACTGCTCGTGGAAAAAACAATTGGTGCACTGGAACATTTAACTTTCAACTAACATCATAGCTTGCAAAATATTTTGATGTTTTGTTCGCAACACGAGAAAAATTGAGATAACTCATTGTAGCATTTAGGATAACATTTTTTTCCCACTCCAATATTATCTAGGTTCTAGAGCGTCCATTTTCATTTGACAATAGCTGAAGAAATATATTTTAGCCACTCGATTAGGTATAAAACCCGATGCTTGATGCATGGATTTCATTACTATTCTATAACTTCGACATCGAAATTTTAACGGTTCAAAAAATGCCACCTCGCAAAACCGTACCAACTTTACGAAATCTTTGTTTAGCCTACGTTTCTTCGAACACTGATATTTGGTACAAGGAAACTAAAGTGCAATTTGGAGATGAAGTTGTTGTTATTAAGAAGAATAAAATTGCCTGTCTACGTAAGTTATTCTATTACTACGCGTAAAGTTTTACCGAATTATGGTTAATAATTGTTTTTGTTTTCAGCTACAAGCATCCTGGATGATATTTTTCCAATTGCAAAAGTTTCGAAACGTCTTCAACCGCAACATCTCGAAGTATTAATCCACAAACATTCCAAAAAATTGGATTTTTCCGAAGCACCTTACGCTATAATTCAACGAGGAGCACAACTAATTTGCGACGTTTGCGTGGTACGAGAAAAAACATTAATTTTTGCAAACTAAGTACTGTAATAAATAACTTTATCTACTTTTATTTTTGCACAGAATCTCGAATATTTATATCTTTCTGGCCATGCTATCGGAGAGACTCGTCTCAAAATATTAGCGTCATCGATTCCAAACATAGCATCTCTCCGACTCAGTTCCACCTACGTAACGGATAGCGTCTTAGCGATAATTGGAGACAACTGCCCTAAATTATGCGTACTAGACATCTCACACAGTGGAGTCACGAACAATGGAATCAGCGCTTTGTGTCTACAAAGTTACCGTTCAAATGATCGCGAATACGGTGGACGTTGCCGATTAATCGAAAAGTTATGCGTTAAGAATACGAAGATTACGGACGAAGGCGTGATCACAGCAATTTGTAATCTACCATTTCTGACGGAGTTAGACTATAGCTACAGTTTGAGAGTAATCGAGACCATCTACAATCAACACGATTCTACAGATATGCGATTAAAGTTGAAAAGTCTTAAATGGCACGATCCCGCGATCGATCAAATTTCCAATTTAACGATAAACGCTGCTTCCGTTTTGTGTCAAAATACCACGCAAATATCACTGAATCAAGTAACTAACAACGATCGATGGCTTCTGCGATTGGAAAATTTCTCTCAACTCTGAGCTGGAAATAGTTGGTGATTTTGATGGAGTGAATACTTTTCTTTCTTTCCACGTGTGCATCGAGTCATTATTGAAAAATATTGGACACAATTTGAAGGTTTTGGAATTATCTGCTTTATCAGGAATTGATTTGTTGCTTCTTGGGATATATTGCACTCAATTGACAAACTTAAGTTTGAATTTCAATCGCCACTATGTGCCGTTATTTCCGTTGGAAAGAAAGATCAGGGGTGGAATTTTTTCCAATTTAATAGTTTTAAAGATCATTTCAATGCTAGAGGATATTTCCCGTGATCAAGTGACAGGTTTACAATTTTTTTTTCTAAACAGGTACAGTCAATACAACGCTACCCAAACTTAACCTACGTAAAGATGTACTACGGAACGTGCCGCAAAATTGAATTTAGTAAGTTAATGAAAATAGCATTGTATTTTAATTGCGAATTCACTAAACTATGAATTGCAAAAATAATTTTTAGAGCCAAACCCATTTGTTGGAGTCGCTGGAGTGTACATACTTCGACCTAAAGTTTATGGAAGTGACAATTGTACAAAAGATCTTTTCCACGTGGGTATCAACATGATTTAATTAGGGTATACGTAATTAAGGAAATTTTTGAAAAATTACAACGTAGTTGAATTTGAAATTACTGTAAACTTGGTACTACATGGCTATTAAAGACAAAATTTAATTTACAAACTTTAACGCCATTAACATTTTAAGCCACTGCCATGAAATCTATTGAAGATGGTCCCAAAACAAGGTGTTTTTTTTCAAACGCTAATACGGTAAAACAATTTAAAAAAAAATTTTCAGGAAAATCTACCAGACACGTTTAAGGTACAGTACCGGTATTAACATTCCTACTGCGTAATAGATTTTGCGATTTGAAGTATTATTCACAGTGTTACGAGTTTATTCTGACCTAACGTAACAAAACAAAAACTGTCTCGGTTTTGTCAGCCACTACACTGCAACGATTTTGACGTTACTAGTAATGCAAGCACAATTTTCATGCGAAGTTTCAATATGAAACTTTAAAAAAATCCCCAAATAATCCACGTTCGAACAATCAAGTTTCTCCAGACGTCACTTCGTGGGAAACAGCGAGGGCAACTCGGAAATACGCACTATTCCACCACATCCTGACCAGTGCTCTTTCAACGCGGGTGACAGATGAACCTTACTGGAGATGAATTTTACATTATGTGGTGGATTTTCCATGATTTTTCAACTGAAATTTCGCAGGAAAAATGTATTTGCGTGGCAGTGAGCAGTGAGGATCACAACCACATTTGCAAAAAGGTGATTGATACAACAGAGACCGTTTTTGCACCCACTAAAAATCTAACTAAAAACGTATGGCACGTTGTGGTACATCAAATCGCAAATAGTTTATTCTAAAATGTTGAAATAATATTGTATTAAACTTGTCTAGACGGATTACAAACATTTTTTTTGAATCAGCCCTCGTTTATTTAAATGTCGTTGCATCAATGTCTTTAAAACTAAACACAAGAGTAACGTTGTCCATATTTTTCATGTTGATACACTGCATTAGTTTCCTTCGATTATTTTCAAAAAAATTTGCAAGTTCGCAGAATTTTTCACTGCAAATTTTGGTTTAAAATTCAGATGTACCTGCAATCCCAAGAGAGCGATTATCACTCTATTATCACGAATCGGTTAACTGTTATGTCTGGAACACAGAGTGCGATAATTGTCGAAACGTCTGAATTAGAACGCCGGAGTACTTCGGCAAATCCGTGCGTGAATTATGAGGATTTTGACGATTGCAGGCTAAATTGCTATACTGATAAAATTCAACGTCAAGTATCGTGCAGGTAATTACCATAATTTCGCTATGTAGTTCAATATTAACATTAACATACAAATTTCATTTCAACCACCAACATAGGTTGCCGTTTATGGACAATTTTAACAAGAGCATGTGTTACAATTCAAAAACAGCTAAAGAATCGATGGAAATTTAGCTAAAGATTATTTTACAAACCGACATCAGAAAAGAATGTAATTGTATTCGTCCTTGTTCACTAGTAATTTATAAAGTTCACTGGGGATTTCACGTGTACCAAGTTACCTCGTTTGATATAGCAGTCTATCTTTACGCTGTAACTATAATCTAATTGAAAATATTGTCGAAATGCCCGCGTTCAGCCTTGTTAGTTTACTATGTGCGGTAGGTAGAAAACGTGTGGGATTTACAGTATGAATATACCGGTTATGTGTAATATGGGGATGTAGAATTTGTACTTCAAATAATTATGCTTGTTGTTCACGACAAACGTCAATTCAGATGGATAAATGTTTGTACTGTATTACGTAAACCAGTGTCAATGACACCCAGAGAACAATATTTGGAGCAACACGTTTAAATTTAAAGATAATCACGGATATTTGTGGATTCATGTATACTGCGGGAAAATACCATTTTAAAATATCAACACACCACAGAAGTTAATGCTAATAACTCTGTTCTGATCTTTATTTTCATGTTCCATGTTTGTCTATTAGCCCGGTGAATAATATTAGTGTTGCAAATAGTGTTGGTGTTTCCCACTGAAATTTTTTAATCTTCTGTAGTTATCAGTGTGTCTAAGGTAGCTTAATTTTACGATATAACTGTAAAATGTTCAGCAACAAATTTCTAGCGTCGTAACAAATCTTTCTTTATTCCATATTCAATAACGCATAATATGTAAATTTGATTTGTTGTTACAGGTGACGCTTTCTCGTTCAGTACTTTACGACATTGACGTTTTTATGTATTTCGTGTACTTTTTAGCAATCGTGAATAAATTGTTTATTGTTACAAACATTGAGTACGTCTGTCTCAGGTTGAGCAAATAACAGTCCACATTTGTTGATCGATTCTGATGACTGTTAATGTAAATTATCCCTTTTGGATCTGTTGATAACGTAACAAAGTTTACTATGTAAGATGTTAGTTTTTTGTGCGTGACATGGGAATAACAGCAATTTTATACTATAACAATCTAATCTCTTTAAATATAAAATTAATGTGCAGGGTCTAAAACAAAAACTTTTCAAGGTAAACAAAAATTTTTCCAGCCCCCAACATTTAACCTTCAAACACGCAACAAAAATTGAAAAACCGCCTATTATTTTCTTCACATTTCCGATTAAACTTTTCATCATCAAACATTACATCCAATTAATTTAGAATCAAATAAGTTAAACCCTGCAAGAAATTTATGAACTAAAAAATAATTTTTAAAAATGTCCTAAACATTAGTCCCTTAGTTCAGTACGCACCAACAAAACGCGCATTGATCGGGTGAAATAATTTATCGACTCAATACGTTTTTAGAGGAAAAGTTATTTTGTTAACGGGGAGAAAAAACCATTGAGTTCACACATACATTATTAATCAGAACGTTATTCTATATATCGTTGACAGCACTACACAAAAGATATTTATCCTTTTGTGATAAATTGTTCAGAAAGCAAGAAACTCCATAATGTTTTGTTAGATTAATTACTACATTTATTTAGTTTGGTGCAGTAATTACTCAATAAACGACAAGGCAAATAACATTTACTACTCGTAGACGTTTGCGTTAATTGACTGAGCTCAGTTTGCAACATCGAGCAAAGTCAGATAATTTTCTCCTCTCTCGGTTATTACAAATTTCTAGGTAACAAAGTTTGTTGTTTCTCTTTCTTAAGTCTTAAAATTTAATTTCTATAAACCTCATCTGGTATTTCGGTACTGCAATTAACAAACTTTACTTTATGTGAAGATGGCTGTGACTGTTGTGAGAACGACGTCTGTGCTGTATTGTAAGAAGAAAAACAACCAAATTTTAAAGAAACAGATACGGCACTACATAATAAAACGATTGTCACAATTGCAACGAAATGATGTCACGGATATTGAAAAATTTTTTAGTAACTGTGTGAAAATATCTAACATATTTTTTCGTTTTATTTCGCTTGTTATTGGAATCTCGTGTGTTATGATGAGCATTTACCAGATTTCTGACAGAATTTATTACTACGTACGAACTCCAGTACGTACCGCTGTTGAAGCAAGCAATGATTTAATCACATACCTGCATTTTCGTTAAAAGAAACTTATACTGAAGCGATGAGACTATACTGAAGCGATGAGACCATACTGGGATAAACTTGGAAATCTAACCAAACAGAAATGTTTATCCGAGACAGCTGACATTGCATGTGAACACACTCAACACCCAATAAATTTTTCAAAATTCTGGGCAGCAACTAATGTCACTCCAACTATTCAAAATATTTTAATGTTGGTTGTACGCGATATTGTACATAGAAACCCTTAAGGAAACACTAAAAATAGGTAAAAATCTTGTAGGGTAAAAACGTTTCAACTGACATACAGGTAAATTCTGATCATGACAACAACATATTTACTCAATCAGTAATAAGATGGTACGAAAAAAACACACCAAGAGGATCTGTAACCGTTATCACACCAAGTAATTTACGTTTAGGAGTAAATTACAGTAATTGAAGTAACGACGTATAATTATTTGTAGGCAGAAAAGTAAATATAAGAGCAACTACTGTCGTTCAATTGCAAACTCCTGGTTATTGCTCAGTGCCATTTGTGACGGTAAATAAATGTTTTTAAAAAACGCAGTATTAAGCGTGCATTTCAAATAATTCACTCCCATACCACAAATTTATTGCACCGTTAATGAAACTGGTAGGAAATAATGCCACCAGATGAACACATCCCTGGCGCGCGCGAGCTAGTATCTGCCTACTTGTAAATCGATTAATAATATATTTTTTTCTATTTATACTGTATTATCTTTCCACAAGCACTGTATCCTAGCAACAGAATGCACATTGATCGAGTGAAATAATTTATTGCGTCAATACATTTTTTAAATGAAAATTTTCTGAATGAACAGAAAAGACTGTTTAGTTTGCTTCAATTACAGAATTTCACCAACTTACAAAGATAGAAATACAAATTCTACGCTTGACAAAAATTTTCAAATCAAATTTAAACTTTGCTCTTCAAGTTATGCTAGAGAAAACTCGGTGAGCAAAACACTTAAATCCAATGAAAATTAGTGATAAAAGAGTAACTGCCTTCTGATATTACTCTTGAAAATTAACAGCGAGATATGAAAACACGATCACGGTCATTGACAAAATGAACCTTGTGATGTTGAAAATTAACAAATTGGAAAATTGCAACTCGTTACATAATTTTGTGTACTATGGGTACTCAATAAAAACCACAGACACGCGTTTTCAATAATATGCAAAGACCACAACCTTAAACAATTTTTTTACACTTTTCTATCCTTCAACTGAAAAAACCCTACAGTTCGGATTTAAGCACGCATCATCCATTAACAAATATTTTAAGACCAACCCAAAAATATCGAACCAAACATGACAAACCAGCAAATTTTCTCGAAATTTACACGTTTATAACCACAATAGTTTCATGTTCTTAGCAACCAACATTAATTTTAACGAATCAACCACGAACAAAATTATCAACCAGTCTTCACATTGTTGAAGGGAAAACTCGAAAAACAGAATTCTTCACGGACTTTAAGAATTCCACTTTTATTTTAAATTTTCAAAATTTTAATTTGAAAACTGAAAAAATTGAAAAAAAAATTAGAGTGAAGGTTTACAATCCCTTAAATAAGTTTAAATGATATTTTAAAATTACTTTAAAATATTTGAGTAAATATCAGCTAAAATTAGCAAGTACAGAAACGAGACGATACACGGTGAAAAAGTTCATATTTTGCTTGAATTGAAATTTTAACTGCGCAATTAACCACAGCTTGTAACCAACAAAACAATTGAAAAGTAAAAATTTTCAGACCACAATTCTACCGACTTATCAAAATAAAGATTCCATAAATAACGACGCTCAAATTTTCAATAAAAATTTTGAATTTCGTAAGTATACTGTCCAAGTAAACGTGGGTTTTTATTAGTGGAATTATTTTCACACTGAACAAAGCCAAATTTTAAAAATTCAAAATGTACATCTTTTTGAACCGAGTAGTAAATTCCTTTGCATTCTCAAAAATAACTGCTGCGAACTTAGCAATTTTTCTTGGACCGTAAAAAAAGAACAAACTAGTAAACAACAGTTCTTCGAATTATATAAATAAGCAGACTATGAAAATTTTTCAATTTTTCAAAAATTTTTACAAAATAATTTCCAAACTTCTACACGTTCTAACAAATTTCGCAGTACATTTTTAAATAAATGATTTTTCCCACTAATTGAACAAAACTTAAAACAGATCACCCAAATTTATTCTGATGGTTGATTGATGTATATATTTTAAGTTTACAGTACAACAGCTAACGTACGTAGATCATAAACTGAACACAACATAATCAATACCAGTACTACGTCAACAGTTTAAATGTACAAATTAAATAATCACTCTCATAATCAATTGTTGAATAATTCAACAGTTTTGTGACCGTTAAAATCCAACTAAAACATTCCACACCGCATAACTTGTAAATAAAAATCCAACTGTAATGACATTTCGTAAAATTCATCAAAATTCATCAAAGTTCATCAAGTATTTACGAGTTTTAGTTAATTATAAAATTTATTTCTCACTGAAAAACTAAAAATTAGTTCCAACTTCAATTTGGCAATATTTTCATTACCATTACAATACCATTAATTTGCAAAAATCTTCTTCACAGTTCGTCAATTTGAAAATTTGTTCAAACACTTGAGGCAGGATAATTGAAACTTGTTACTCGTGTTCATTTTGTATTCAGAAGCCAGAAGTATTTGAACAAATTTTCAGTGGCGAGAGAGAGAAAGTAATGGGGGTTTCAGTGGCGAACTGTAAGAAAATTTTCAATTATCCTATTAACAATCTTCGTGAAATTTGTTTAACCATTTTCAAGTTTAATCCTGTGTTAAAAGGTAACTGACACCGAATTAGACTTAAATAGCAAATATTTAAATTTTAAGAAAATATCAAAGGCGTTAGTGATACGGTAGTAAAAACGCCAACTAACAATTATACGGATGAAATATAAATAAGCATTAAGCGTCAAATTTTTAAAACAAAAAATTGCACTGACCGCTACTAATTAGCATTGGAGTGTGTGCAATTTTCACATCCAGTTCTCACATTTAATGTTGTGCACATTTGCGCACTGCGCACATTTCTCGAAATTCTCGTTGCCAAAAATAATTTCTGAGATCAAATGACATTGTTAATTATTTTATTCACAAGTTGTCGCCTAAGCTCTAAATGCCGCTAAGATACGACATGCATTAATAAAATATTATTATTACTTTCATATTTGTAAAAAGGTAACGACATATATTCATAATTTAACTACAAAAAATTATTTTCATAATTCACAGTGAAAAATGTTTTTGTATTCGTTACAGGGTAATAATTTACAAGTTACAAACTGATAAGATTTACGGAAACTTGAAAATTTGACAATTTAACGTGTAAACGCATTTCCGTTTATTGTCTGACTACCGGTGTTCAGATTAATACAATTCAGGCTGGTTTACATTGCTGCGTAAAGCTGTTTCCCCTTGAAAATTTAATTTTAATGCAGAATTTTTTATACAACTTTTTGCTTGTTTAGAATCTCTTATTTTGTGCTTATACACTGCGCGACACTATTTTTTGACCACCTCATATTTTAATTCCTGTTAAAGTTAGGGCAAAACCAATACAATACCGGTAGATGAAAAAAACAGGTCAAAAAACATAGAAAACAATAAAAATAGCAGCTGTTAAGTCTTACATTTAAACAATGGCAAGCGAAATAGTTGTTTTGAAAGTAAAATTTGCGACACATTCTTTTGGCCACTGATATTTTCGGTTGAAATTTATGCGTCACACTTTATTGCGTGATCTAATTTGCATATATGCATACTTTATAACCATTTTGCTTCACGATCATGTATCCTAAAGCGATTATAGAGAAGGTTAAAGAATTAGTGGC
>JAQIWS010000658.1:0-17601 GCA_034696085.1 Stigmatogaster subterranea | reverse complement strand
ACGTGTTATTTGCTGCAACAAATTGTACGAACCCTTTCACTCCTCCTAATTTGTTGCTTGGCTCCACCCATAAAATGACGTCACGGAACTGTTGTGGCGGAAACTTGGTGAAAAATTTATTTTTACAGGTGTTAACAGACTTGGCGTGAAGAAACTTTTTTATTTAAAAGAACTAAAAACTACATTCTTTCTTTTAGTTTTCTTATACAGTTGTGAAGTGAAGTTTTATAATGTCTCTTTTACGTAAGCATAGTAGGCGGAGCTTCCGAATTACAGCGATTTTTTTCAGCTCTCAATCTCACCGCGAGGTGGCGCTATAGACTGATGTTTACAAATATTAGCTTATGACGTCATGTTCTTGGATGCGCGCGCAAACTTGAGGCAAAACGTACCGAGTAACGTTACTTGAGGTGAAGGTCAAACAGCGCGTGGATTAACCTTGAACGAATATAACTGGACTATTAACTCCAGTGTCTCGCGTGTTCCGACCTCCGGGATTGAAAACAGCGCCACTGGCGTCAGTCTTCGTCCCCATGTGACAAACAATTAATGCACGTAGTATCACTTTTGGCGAGTTAAATTTGATTTCAACTGTTTTTATTTTATTGTTGAATGAAATTAAGGTCATCCAAGACTTAACACTAGTCTAAAATCTGGTGAAACCAAATTTATCGCACAAAAAAGTTGTGTGTTAGCTTGTCACGTAGGGACAAAGATTGTCGCTGATAGCGTTGTTTTCTAACGCACGTGGTAGGACGTTAATACTCAAAGATTGTCAGAATTTAGACGACAAATGTTTAGAAATATTTGCAAAATGGTACGATTTGTTATTATTCGACTTATTTTAGCCTAAATATTTTTTTTTTATGTCACAGTTGCCCAAACTTGACAACTTTAAATATTCGAGACATGCGTCTAACTTCAGAAAAACGATTAACAAGTCTCCCAACAATTTGCAGGTAATTATATGGAAAACTAACTATATCTTTGAAGCTGTGTTAACAATTATTTTTGTGTTAACTAATTAATAGTTTGGAAATATTAATTTTTGGATTTACCAACGAGATTACAAAGCAATGTTTAGAAGACATCGTTGCTCAATCCCCTCAGATGCTCTACTGCGTTACTTATGGGTGTCCGTTGGTAAATAAATGTTTAATATTGTGTTTTATGACTTAAAATTTTTTTTAAATTTATTGTGATATTCTATTGTACTTAGGTAAATAATGTACATTTGTGTAAAATTGTCGACAAGCTCACCGAGGAACGAAAGACATTCAGAAGAAATTCGTGGTTTTAAGGCTTCAATTATAATTTGTACAAAAAAATATCCAATGATAATTAAATGATGTACCAGACAACAAATTTAACCAAATCGTAGCTAGATTGGTCTATTATCTATAGAAAAAAAGCACGATTGTCAATTTATTCAGCAAAATTTTTACTGACCAATAAGCGAAAAATAAAAATAGAATTTATTTAATAGTTAGGTTTTACTACAAATTTACTTGTACAACTTTACCTAGTAAAGTAATCAATCCAAAGACATAAAAAACACAAAAAAACATAAAAAAATACAAAATCGAACACAATTTGCCAAAATCAGTCGCGGTTAAATTTCTTCAAAAACATTGAAAAAATAATTTAGTGCCATCAACTGACGCAATTGAGATTATCAACAGTATAATTTAGAATTATTAGTTTACTTTAATGAAATTTGATCCCCGTTTGGGTGAATCATTAGAGCAAAACGAGCGACGAAGCAAAATTTAGACCAAGTGACGATTCCCTTGATGAGCAAACCAAAAATAATAAAAATCGTGCAAAGATGTGACGCGGAAATAAACCTTAGTAAAATCGATTAAAAGGATAAAAAAACATGTTTATTTTGTTTCCGCACGAAAAATACATAAAAATTTGTAAAGAAATCCCCAAGCACCAGGTCTGCATTTACAACATCATCCTTCTGACGTTTATGACTCAACTTTCCACACTTGTTTCTAACGCAAGCTACTTGTACATTGTATGGCTGTAAGTAAGTTTTTATTACCCACGTAATTTGGTGTCAACACTCGTTACATCAATTTTTCGAGATCATACCTAGGAAAAATTAATATCTTTGACCACGACCTCATACCTGGAAAAATATTGAAATGTCGATTAAATGACTTCGATTATTGTAGTTACTTTTTAATATTAGTCCACTTTCCAAATCTTATCGGCTCTCACTGCTATGGAAAAATCATTGTTTTACTAAATTTGGTCTAAAAAATTCTATTTTTAATTCGTCTTGCAATAAAACCCCCTTCAATTCACGGTGAAAAGTGTACACAACCAAGTCACATGACAAAAATTGCTTTACTACCCCTGCTTCGCTGGTCTATTGCGTTACATACGGGTGTCGTTTGGTAAATCTTTGTTAAAATATTGCATTTTATGATAGTTTAGTGCGTTTTTTAATTTATTGCGGTGCTACTACGCATTGGTAGATGACGGAATCTTGTGGAAGATCGTCGACACGTTCAGAGACTCAAGAAAGGTCTTCAAAAGAAATTCATGGTTAAAAAAAAAGCACGATTATCAATTTATTGAGCACAATTTGTGGATAATGTATCAATAGCATCACTAAATATAATTTTTGTTTGTTGGAAACAATACTTGGTAAAAATAATGCAGACTGATTAGATTGCGGGAAAAAATCTACATAATGTAATGTAAATACTGTATACAGTAGTGTAATTAATAGAATGACGGGATTGAGTCTTTGTACGGCTTGAAGCTTGCAATCGCACAATTTCCCCGCCTTCTGCTACAGTAGGAACAACCAATCAGAGGCTCAAAATTGATTGGTGTTCAAGGAGAACTCACGCCGTGTCGAGCCTAGAGATTCTAAATTATCATCTAACCGGGATTCGAGCTGAGAAAACGATGAACAGAGGGATGCCAACTAAAGTGAAAATAGTTAGAAGATAATAGGATTAGAAAGTGAAATTTTGGCGGAAAATAGGTTTCGTAAATTTTAGGGTTAAACTGTAAAACACATTTTACTCTAAACTTATTAATTATTTACTTTACTAAGTTCAGAGTAAAATGTGTTAAGTTTACTAATTGTAAGCAGGTCGGGTGCGAAAGTTAAAAAAACTTAATTTTTCGATCAAATTACTGCCAATAGCTGGCGATACCTGAAAAGGGTAATACCGTAATATTCCACGTAGCAACTCGCCATTGGTTGCAAATGGTAACGAGGGGGTAGACTAATCCAAAGCTCTTCCCATTGTCCCATAGCAATTCAATGACGACATTGTTAACGGTTATAATTCCTCGTTAAGCTCGGATTACTTGTAAAAAGTCGGTCGAATACGGAACGATTTAATTGCCCGGTAATAAGCAGGTGATTTATAATTTTTAAGGAACTAAATAAGTGTTAGAAACATTAATTTAAAAAGAAGTAGTGTTAGGTTCCGGTAACTTGCTTTGATAATTTTTAATGCTAAGGAGTAAGGTAAGTAAGGTTTTTGATGTTTGTTAACAATAAATTCCGAGCAGAATAATAATACTTGTAGTTTGATAGTTTAAATTAAATTTGTTTATCTTTCGCAACAGTATTTGCAAATTGGTAGAAATTTTCAAAGACTTTTCTAGATGAATGTTGCGTAGCAGCTAGTACTTGTAAGTGTTTAGAACGTAAACCACGTGTTTGTGGCTGTAAAAGTTTCAGTAGCTGAGTTCATTTTCTAAAACGAGAATTTAATTCTCATTTGGAGAGAATTAACTTCTCTGGCAAAAGTGAATTTTCACCGAATGCACATGTTCAAAAAGTTACTTCTCTTTCAATGGCGCGTGCGCAATAACCGAAATTCATTCAGCTACTGCGTAAAAATAAATGCTTAAGTAGACTCGTGAGTAGACTTCACGCTTATCGTCACTCTTGCAAAATTTAATTACTTTTGTGAGTGACGACGCGGAAAACGTCACATCCGGCTGGCAAAAGTGAAATATGGTTGTAAGTCAATTCTCCTTTTACCGTAGAAAATGAACGCACCAATTGTTTTGAATTTGTAGCTAATTTGAATGTGTCCCTGCATCCGTTGAAGGTTTTCAAATTTCGCCAACAGTGTCGCTGCGTATTATTCGGAAATTGTCAATTACAATTTTTGGTTATTTGTTTGTTTCAGAACTCATTCAGATCATTATGAATTGGAATACATTATTCGAATTAATTAGGACTCTAATAGAGGTACACTCAGAAATGATGAGGGACTGCAAAGATGAAAGGTTAAACGTTAACTTTGCTAAACAAGAACAACGGTTGTTGGAAGTGAAGGAAATGATTCTACGTCTTGGAGCAGAATTTAATCAACAACCAGATTCCCCTGCAGACGACGATGAGGAAGAAATACCACAAGAGTCCCTAGGCAGTGACATTGCAATATCTTTAAGTTCAGTAGTTGTTTCTGCTCATTCAACGCCCCCTACACCTCCCGACTCTACCCAAGAATCTGCTCAAGCTGCTAGAGGCGTTTCTGAAAATGGTGATCGAAGCAATTCTGGAGATAAAGGTCGAGGAGTTTCTGCAGGTGGAAGTCGAGGAATTTCTCGAGACGTGAATGCCAGTAACAGTCAAAGTGGTTCGCAAGCTCGAGCTGTACGTAAATAGCTTACTCTTCATTATTTTGTTATACAGTACTCTATTGTTTTTCCCCATTCAGATAAATCAAGCCAACGTAAGTGGCAGTACTAGAGTTCTACGCAGTCGAGGAGTCAAAAAGAAATACCCAATTAGTACAGCGACGAAACAAAGAAGAAGACGGATTTTGAGGAAAATCAAGAGCACACCACCTCTGCTCGCAGGAACACGCACTCTGACCTTACGCAATCTCATGTTTCCAAGGATTCACCTCCAACGAGTTGATGACACGTCTCAAAACTCAATCGCTCAAGAATCTCTTGTTGTAGATGGTTCTAATTTATCGTTACCAACAAGCTTACTAACAGACCTAACTCCCAACCAAACTCCCACCATACCTCCTAACGAATCTTATTCGCCTACAACGCGAAAGTCACGTGTGCTAACTTTATTAAAGAACGCTTACGAATTGTTTGCTGCAGGTATTTCTAAGTTATCGTTACCAACAAGCGTATTACCAGACCTAACTATATTACAGAACGCTCTAGAATCTCTTGCTGCAGCTATTTCTATTTTAGCGTAACCAACAAGCGTAATAACAGACTAACTCCCATACAAAGCCCTTTATCCTGGATGTAGCGTATAAAGAGATTGTTTTCGCGATTGTGTTTCCTCTCAAAATAAACAAAAATTTACGTTGACACCATAAATTCAGTTAAAATGTTTGTAGAATGGAAAGTGGTTAAATAAGAATGAATAAAAGTATACCGGTAGTAAGTTAAAAAAAAAATAATTTATTGCTTTACCTAAAAATTTCCAAACATATGGGATAACGTTTTCTTGAAACAGAAAATACGCAGTACAGTACAAAAACAACCTTCAGCTTTTAATGGAGTAGCCTAATGTAATAAATAAGAGTAGCTGGACAAGTACAGAACACACCTGTTGTAAATTGTGGGCGGGAAAGAAATATGTGGATGTTTCTAAGTGGTTCTTCTGGCGGTTTCGTGTAGACCAATAAGAATGGGAGTTACCTGAGGACATACAGGTAAAAGCCGTCCCTATTCATTTTGACCCCCACTCGGCACGCAACGTTAATAATTTTTTAGGACACCGCTGGAAGAGGCTAGCGCGCCGATATTTTCGTGTAACGCATAAAGATTTTTTTCTTCTTTTTTAGTAATGAAATTTTCAATTAATTACGATTTTTAAAATTAACGAAAAAAAATTTTTACGACGAGATTTTTCAAAATCACCTACTGCAGCGTCGCAGACCGGGTATCTCTCCATTTATATATAACTAAACTTTCTTCCCTCTTGTAAATAGATTCTTAACCAAAGTAAATTTTTGTAGTTTTAAAAATTCTCATTTCTTGTGTACAACAAAACTTATTTACAACATAAAACTAACTTTAACGAGTTATGTGTGACAAAATGACTAATTATCACGAGACAACGACAAAATAATTTGACTCTTACCATTTTCTGCACAGCTAATCCTACTCAACCGAGCTTCATCGCCCGAAATTCACTTTTACCAGTCTTCACTCCACTGGGACACTTTTCCCCCTCGTTTCACCCCTCAACGGAGTCATCTTCCTCCCTCTGTTTATATTTCAATCCCGACCTAAGTTAACCTAGTTTGAAGAGAGAACCCCCACAAATTCAGTTTAATGTCTGGATTGAGTGAAAACACGGATAAGCTTGATGAGGAAATTAAATTCCTACGAAAACACGGAAAATACTCTTAGATAAAACGAGTATAAACGGAGTAGACTACAGGTGAATTTATTATAATTAAAATGTAAAAATTAAAACTTATTTTTAAAAATTTTAATTATAGTTTTTGACTAAAAAAAATATTTTTTTAACACGTGAATCGATTTTTAAACTAGCAACCAAATTTTTTTTTGCTGAGAAATTAAATTACGGTAAAAACAACGTAAAAAATAGAAAAAAAAAACAAACTTTTTTCAAAGTAGAACAAATAATCGTACATTTTCGCTATAATTTTAAACAAGATATTAAGCTAAAACCTTCACGTAAGTACAAGTCAAACCTCATTATAAAGAATTTAGCGAGCGAAAATTAAAATTAATTTGCAGGTATGACAGAAATTGCTACTTTTAAGGTTTTCAGTGTACAATTGGCAAAATTGTATACGAAGAATGAAAAAAAAAAAATTGCGCCACATATCTGAGCTTGGTTGTCATTCTTGCTTAAAAGACCACCCAGGCGAATAGGTGGCGGCGCACAAAGGCGTTATTTTCATTCCGTCCACGTGGAACATTTCTTTCCTTCGCGGCGACACCTTCGATACCTGTTGAATTATTGTTACTTAGATAAATAATATACATTTGTGTAAAATTATCGACAAAAAATAAACCTTAATAAAGTCGATTAAAAGGATAAAAAACACGTTTATTTTGCTACGCCAACAAAAATGTATATTTTTATGAAAAATTAGGAGTAAGGAAAACATCATTTGTAAAAAACTGTGATAAACGCACTCGCGTTGACACATTCAAGGATTTTAATTCAAAACCAACTAAACATGCAAAAAAACATTGTAGAACACCGTGGTATTTTTAATTTTGATATAACCCTCTAACGGAGAAGACATCAAGAAAAAGAGTGGCGTAAAAATTCGCTCAGAAATCCCCACGCTCTAGGCGTGTGTTTACAAGCTGGTGTTTATGACATCTTTCCCCTCTTGAATACATTTCTCAAGTTACATTGTATCGCTCCAAAGTGATTTTTTATTACCCACGTAATTTGGTTTCAACACTCATTATGTCGGTACTGGTACCATATGTATACACCCGACCCAAAATGATCAGAACCGCCCCCTGCATGTCCGGGGTGGTGTCCCTTTGATCTACTCACCGACCAGGAAAAATATTTAAAAATATCACACAATAAAAAACAAAATTTTTTAGTGCCCTTTGGGAACTAGACGATGTTTTCTTACCGGAGCTCAAACTTGAAATATAAAACGAGGCATTGAATTAAACAAACAGATCAAATGAAACTGTAAATTTGAGCAGGAATGTGACACGAGATTCAACACCCGTCACCTACTGCACAATGGTGACTCATCCTCATATATCCAGGGGTGGGTGAACATTCTTCACTTGTTCCTGCTCACGATGCCGACAACTGATAACGCCGAGACGCCGCCGGCCAACCATCAAGCCAGACAGGCTGCGAAAATCTCCAATCAGAAGTGAGTTGACCAGCGAACTCTTGCGGGAATTCTGGCTAAGAATTAACAGTACGTTTACATGCAGTTTTCAAACCGATTTACTCAAAAGTGGGGTCGAGTAAATCGGATTAACACATCATGTAACCGTAGTGTAAGAAAACCACACACCGTGAAGCCTGAAGACAGTGTTACGAGTGTGCTCCGTGTCTTTTGGAATCATTGGGAATGAGAGAAACAACCTTTTGGTAACGTAGAAATTTTGGGTAGGAAAACAGCGTTAGGACAATTTATAGAAATTTTGAAGCATCTTAGTGAAGACAGATTTGAGTACGGTAATTAAGTCTTAACTTGTTATAGGATTTAACTGCAAAGTTGTAACAGCGAGAGCCTAATTTTAGCGAGGTTATGGGAGTTTTGAATGCTCACCTCGTTTTTAACGGTAATTAAATCATTTTACGTACTTGCTTCTGGAATAATATGTATTGTACCTTCTCTACCGGGTGTTCTGTTCTCGCTGAGAAGAAGACCAAACGAGAATGCTGGGGATCAGCTATAAGATGCCCTCCATTAGACAGAGTTGAGAAGACCGAGAGTCAGGGCCCAGAGAATCCCGCTTCAGAGAGATAGTGCCACGAGAACAGGAACGTTTATCTCGTGATTTATCTCGAATGTTTCCACTATACGACCCAGGGTGCCATCTCTCGGCAGTTAATGAATTATTGTTCATAAAAAAATTCGTTTTGCTCTTGCAATTTAAAAATCCTTGTATGTTTTTATTTAAATCAGATTAAATAGTAAGAATTTGTACTTCTTACAATTGCGCAAAATTTTTTTCAAGTCGGAAACAACCAAATTGAATATTGGTTGTTAAGTGACGAAATCTAAGTCTGCGATAACGCCAGATAGTCCACATCCAGTATCGCGGTGTAACGTTTATTGAAAGCAAAGCGAGACTACGCCTTCCTTTCGTTATTAGACATTAACTCACGTCGCCAATTCACGTCTTCACTGGTTTGTCATTCCACCGATCATTCCGAAATAACAGAAGGACATACAGTAAAATTGGATTTAGAATTTGGAATAATTGTAAGTTTAAGATTTTTAATTTCGTTTCGTTGGTGATTATTTTATTCAAAGCGCTTAGGCTAAGTCAATGTGGTTGGTTTTAGTGATTTTGGTTTTTCACTATCGAGAAAAATGGTATAGAAATACACTTAAAAAACAAAAAATAAAACTAAAAGGAAATCCAAAAATTTGTAATCGTTTGTGAACAATAGAAATTTTAATCTATTATCAAATTTGAAAAGATAATTTTTTTTGGTTATAAAATAAATAATCAGTCAAGATTATGTCTCAATAATCTTAAAATAAATCGAGAAAAAATTATTTTTACTTAATTATATTTGTCTATAGGGAGCCAAAGAAATGGACGAGTCGTGCAAAGAAATCAGCAACTTAAGCGAGAGTCAATTCCAGAATCTTACCGACGATGCTCAGGACATCAAAAATGTTTCTCTCCGCAAGAAAAGCCCGATGATGCAAACTTTGTTGAAAAAGGTCGCGGTCGACGACGACGACGACTTTCCATCCACCGTTCGCGAAACGGTCGACGTAGTGACCGAAACCAGCGGCGTCGTTGCGACTGACGCAGTCATCGGGAAAAAATTCAGTTCTGAACGCCAACGCGCGAAGGACGACCAATATCGACTCCGTAGCAGCAGCGTCCCTGATCGAAATAGTCAAGGCGGTTCTTTGCAAAACTTAAGTGGTAGCGGAAGTCACAAAGTCGACATGTTAGGTTCCGGTGAAGGTCGAGGTCGAGGAGAGGGTGTGAATGGTTCGGTGAAAACGACACGCGGATCGCATTTTGAAATGAATAAAATGATCGGCTTGGCATTTCAGGTGATTGGTTTGGAGAATTTTTTGTCGTTGTCAGAAATATTTATAATTTGACAAGTAATCAACCCGCCACTTTGCGGCGGTCCGTTTGTTTTTTGTTTGTTGAGTTGTGTCTTTGTTCCGCGCGGATTTGCAGTGTTTCGTTTTCCTTTTTTTTTTCCTTTTCTTTACACCACGGATTTGCGGTGTTTCGTTTTTCTTCCCTCCCTTTTTTCGCTCTCCCGCGTGTTTCGTTTTTCCCCCATCCCTTTTTTCGCTCACCCGCGTGTTTCGTTTTTCCCCCATCCCTTTTTTCGCTCACCCGCGTGTTTTGTTTTTTCCCCATGCCTTTTTTTTCGTTCTCCCGCGTGTTTCGTTTTTCCCCCATGCCTTTTTTTTTCGTTCTCCCGCGTGTTTCGTTTTTCCACCCTCCCTTTTTTCGTTCTGCCGCGTGTTTTGTTTTTCCTCCATCTCGCGGATTTGCGTTTATTTTCATCTCCTTATTTTGCTAGCACACTTATCCGTGGTTTACTCGCACTTGGTTTCTGAGCTATTGTTGTCCGTTTGAAACGTGCGCGAATCCAGCGCGCAATTGCGCACCAAAATGCAAAACACCACGTCATCCAGTCTCCACTGCAACAATAAAACTATGGACAGCGGTATGACGCGGTGCAATGCACACATACAACAAACAAACAGCAACATTTGTGACGCATAACTCATCTGGTTGAATAACGGCACGCAGCAACTCGATTTTCTTTATATATTTAAGATTAACGTTAGTTTAATGCGATTTTTTTTGTGGTTTTTGTAGAAAGAAAACAATCTGAGTAAGAATTATGATCATCACGATGACGTCAATAACTACACGAGGCGAGATGTGAGTTGTGGAGAATTGGATGTTGAATGGCAGATTTTGACTCTTGTGAATAACTACCTGGAAGGTAACTTTTAATAAGAAAACCTTAAAAAATTTTAAGTTTAATAAATTTAAATTTATTTTGCACCATCGAGTTCAATCACATTAAAATTTTTATCCAAAACAACATTACAGTTTGATATTTTTCTTACAATTTAAAATTATTTTTAGGCGGTAGTAAAGTGGGAGTAACCCAATCTCAGTTGGAGATCAAAGATAATCCACTCGAAGATCAATTTCGGAATCTCTCGCTTCAGAACTCGACTGAACGACCGCGATTCAATCAAGAAATCGGCGATGCCGAGAAACTGCGTAAACGCAAACGCAAGAAAACTAATAATATCAAGAAAGAAATGAAAGCCGGAGACATTCCGGGAAATAGAGGTAATGAATCCATCGAATCCCTCCTTGCTTTTATAAACTCGTCCGACCAAAAAACGGCGAGTGTGAAGAACTCTGAGATATCGACGGTGACGAAGACATTCGCGAAATCGATCTTGCCAACGAAAAACAACAAAGTTCATCAAGTGGCGTCAGTGGACGGAGCGAGAGAAGCAGAGGATTCTGAATCTTTGACGACTGGAAGGTGGGGAAGCGGGGACGATACTCGAAGATTGACCAGATATCAACGTTGGAATTTATATTCTGTACGAGATGACATGATGTTACCCGAGCTTCCTATCGCCCGTCATCGAAATGAGAGGGGGTCCGTGGATTTCAGACAGAAATCGACTGGCAGCTTGCCGTCTTCGGATAACAACCTTTACCCCGAGTATTCAAACCAGGCCTTAAATCCCACTCCAGATGATAATCTAGTTGGTCAGCCCGATACGTGTGATCAAGCCGATCTCCTGGCAGTTCTCCAGATGATTGATTAAAGATGTTCATTCATCACAAATAGTAGAGAGGTTCTGCGCGCCATCCTACTGAGTGAAAAATAGATGGAAAATATACTGGAAAATAATAGTAATACTTGTGTGGGTGAAAAATGGTGGTGAAAAATGGAATGTGGTTAGAAAATTTGAAAAATAATTGGAAACTGAAAAAAGTAATAACAGGGTAATAACAATGTGTAAAAAATAATTGGAAAAATAGTTGGAAAGAGATGGAAAGTGAATGAAAAATAGTTGAAAGAAATGGAAAATGGTGGAAAGTTACTGGGAGTTGTATTGAAAAAAGTTGGAAAATGAATGAAAAATGATTGAAAAATGATGGAATATGAATAAAAAGTAGTAGAAAGAGGTGGAAAATGATGAAAAATGATTGAAAAATGAATGAAAAATTAGAGAAGATATTTGGAAAGAAGTGAAATTCCAGTTTTTTTTAGTTATATTTATTTTATTTTTCACTTCTTTCCACTATTTTCCATTCACTTTCCGCTTTATCTACTTTTTTCAACATATTCCATTCAATTTCCATCATTTTCCATTTAATTTCCATCATTTTCCATTTAGTTTCCATCAATTTTCATTCACTTCCCAAAAATTTTTTATCATCTTTCAGTCACTTTTCACAGAGCATTTCAGTATACAATGCTAGACGTGGACGTCTGGCACTGACAGAACTACGATCACATTACCAAATAGCAACAGGCATTACAACATTACAACGGCAACTGCGAATCTCAGGCATTGCCGTTACAGTACAGAACGGCGCACAAAACCTCTCTATTCACTCTAAATTGCGGCTTATGGTGGAGGAGAAAATTGATTTTGATTTTATTAGGGTAACAGGAAAAAATAATAATGTCTGCCGTAACTCAAAATTGGCGAAATTTCACAAAGAACGAGGGTTTTATTTCTCATTTTTGTTTTGTCGCGTGTATCTTTTCTGTCTCTATAGTTTGGACATGGTTTGGATATAGTATTTTTTTTGGTTTGAATTTTGTGAATTTCTTCCATTTATTTTTTATACTGCACGTGAGTTATTTCCTCTATTAAACTTTTTGCTTTATCTATTCTGGCATATTTTGTATACAGTATTTGAAACTGGATTTTTTGAATAAATTCTCAAATTTTGATAAAGAGAAAAGAGATTTGGAATAAAACGCCACCTATTTGTTGAAAATATTGATTCATTAAGGATATTTCGTATTTGTGGATTGGTTTTGTTGGTTAGATATTTGGACAATGGCGCTACGCGACTGTGACGTCCTCGGCGGCCGTATAGGCATCCAAAAAATCCACAGCGTGGTCTATAAATCGTAGTTATCTACGCACACGTGCAAATTATCAATAAGACGTTTTCTTCAAAATCCACGCAATAACGTTCAATTTTAGAACAATATTAGTTTACGTTCTATACAACAATGGCAACATCCACTACTTTCAACGATCTGCCCACGGAGATGAAAATGTACGTGTTAACATTTTTTACGTCTGACGAATTGAATGAAAAGGTGGCAAAAATTTGCAAAAATTGGCGATTTTTATGTGCGGATCCGTACATATGGCGGACACTAAGTATTGAAGGAACTTCAAACGAAAATGTAAAAATATTCAATAGGAATCAGTTTATTCAAAATCTTGATTTAATTCTAATTTTCGATTTTAATTGGATAAGTCACGTGGAGAAACACACTTCTATTCGGAATATTTCGTTTTGCGAGTGTTCACTCTCCAAATCAACCTTGTCGCAATTGATCGACAAATTCCCAAACGTCGACAATGTTAAAATTATGTCCAGTTCCAAATTTGAATCAGACGCTCTTTTGGAAATCGCGCGTTGGAATTACCTCAAATCGCTTAAGTTGTGTCGTTTAAAGTACGTAGAATCTCAACTGTCGAACTGCATTCCATTATTCGTTGAAAAAATTAAAAATGTCGAACAAATTAAACTGGAGCCATGCACAAGTTTCAATTTCGAGTAAGTGATTTTAAATTACAACAGTTTCAATTGTAACTAATTTTATTTTCTTTTGAGCTAGAATACTCAAGCAATTGATTAACTCACGCGGGGAAAATTTAAAAATTTTCAGTATGGATTCCGTGGAAATGAATATCGAAAATTGTCGAATGCTGGCACCGTGCATTAACTTAACGCATTTGAAATTAATCCTTCCAGATCAATTTACGGATGAAAATCTGTTGATAGTATTAAGGGTATTTAGACTAATTACACTATTGAAGTATTAATAAATGTTAGTTTTATTTCATGTTTCTCCCCTGTTTACAGAGTTTGCCATCTTTGAAAATCCTGCAAATAAAATTCAGTAAGGAAATATTTTCCACCCAATTCGCATCTGTTTTTAAAGACGCTATATTTCCGAGTTTGACCGAGTTAGTGTTCGGATTTTGCAAGAACTTAGACGACAAATGTTTAAAAGCTTTCGCAAAATGGTATGATTTTTAAAAATATTCAACTGCTTGTTGTCTATAAATGCATTTTTCTGTATTACAGTTGCCCGAACTTGACGACTCTAAATGTTAGAGATGTGCTCATAACTTCAAAAGAACGATTAAGAAGTATTCCAACAACTTGCAGGTGAGTGTACAACTGTAATAGATTAATTTCAACAAATTTTTTGGTCGTCTAAAGATATTATTGTGTGTTTTAACTATTTAATAGTTTGGAAATATTAATTATTGGATTTACCAACGAGATTACCAAGGAATGTTTAGGAGACATCGTTGCTCAATCCCCTAAGATGCTCTACTGCTTTACTTATGCGTGTCCTTTGGTAAATTTTTGTTAAACTGTGTTTTATGATAGTTTAACTCATTTATTTAATTTGTTGTGGTAAATACCACGTAGGTAAATGATGGAACCTTGTGTAAGATCGTCGACAAGCTCAACGGGCAACGAAAGACCTTCAGAAGAAATTCGTGGTTTTTATGCTGCAATTATAATTTGATAAAAAACTATATAAATTAAATTAGACGATGTATAACGATATCTACAATGGCTTAGTGTTTGTGAGGTTATAGTTTTTAATTTTGGTTTTAAATAGAGGTAAAAAGGTATTTTTAGCTCCACCCATAAAATGACGTCATGGAACTGTTGTGGCTGAAATTTGTTGAAAAATCTGATTTTTACAGGTGTTCACAGACTTGGTGCGAAGAAACTTTTTTATTTAAAAGAACAAAAACAGATATTTTTTCTTTTGGTTTTCTTATACAGTTGTGAAGTGAAGTTTTGTGATGTCACTTTTACGTAAGCAGAAATAGGCGGAGATTCCGAATTATAGCGATTTTTTTCAGTTCTCACTCTCACCGCCAGGTGTCATTATTACTTCAAGTCACATCTACATCAATGTTTGGAGTAGTCTGAAATTGCTTGCTTACGAGAGCACAATGCGCCATTTTGTGACAAACAATTTACAAATTTTGATATTCTAGAAAATTACAAAATTTGGCGTATTTACAGGTGAAATTTTCCAATTGGTTCCTTTGGGGAGCCCGTATAGACCAATAGGAACGAGAGTTTCCTGAGGCAGTACTGGCGGTGCAAAGCCTGGTGATTGTGCATTGTGCTGAGTGACATAATTGGCACACTAGCCTCTTCCACCGGGCTCTAAAAAATTGGTTTACGTGTTCAGAAGTTGGTTACTTCACGCTGCTGCCAGTATAACGTCACTACACCGTGTAACGTTAAAGTAGGATTGTTTATAAACGTTAACAGTTTTTAGGACCTCAGTGTATTTGGCTAAAAAGGCGATATTTTCGTTGGATGATCAGGTTTTTTTTAGTAACCAAATTTTCAGTTCATGAAGATATTTTAAATCAACAAATAATTTTTTAGAATCACTTGCCACACTCTCACTGATCTCCCGTTCTCCGTTACTCGTTATAACTCAACGCATTAACGCCTCTATCTTGTTTACATTCCTCAAGTTAACCCCTACATTCCTATAGCAGTCTCACAGTGAAATTTCTAATTTAGAAATGTGTAATAGACTACGTTCTAATATTTAATTTCTTGTACTTTGCGTGATAATAAGTTTTCTCTTTGTCTTATCTTAGCAATCTCCAAAACTAACTTTAAAATTTTATACCCAAAAAATAATGTTTAACATCACGAAATAATGATAAAGTAACTTTAGTCTTACCTTTTATTGCACTCCTGTTCGCACAGCTATTCCAACTTAACCGAGCTCATCACGCAATCTTCACTCCACTGCAATTTTCCTGTCGTTTCGCCCCTCAACGGACTGACAATTCTTGGCGCAATTTATTTCCAGGCTAAAAAACTTACGATAAAAATAACTGCTTAGTGGCGCCATCTGACATCGTTTGTGGTAACCAATCTGTTCCTAAATGGCGGTTAATTCTCGCGAGTGCGAAAAATATCGATCAGTTTCACTTACATAATCAATAAAATTTTCCGATAAGGTGTCCGGATAAATCAATTAAAAGTATTAAATACGTTAAACCTCTAACAAACTGGATTTAAGCAGTCTTCAACGTCGTATAAGGTCTTGCAAACCGATACGGATTCGTATTTGCTACGACAAAGAACTGACATTAGTGATTTTAGTTTTAGCATTTGACACGTTTTATGTAATATTTTAACCAAATAGAACACTACCGAACTTATTGTATCACTGAACATCATTTACAAACTAAATTCGATCTGACATTGCAAAAAAAAACTACAATAAGCCGTCTCCAAACTTACCTCCGTACATCACTTCGCCACATCGAATTACAAGATAACGAAATCCAAGCATTTCGTCGACGTTACTCCTTGCTCCTTCCTTTAAAACCTTCTCAACAACATGCCAACCTTTACGCTTTATACTAACGTTAGCAAGGAAAAAATCCCGTGCAACTTCTTAAAAGACACGACGAGTTTAATCGCGAAATCTCTGGGAAAACCTGAATCGGTAAAAATTTTCCAACTTCAGCCATTTATCGAAAATTTTCTTAGATAACGTTTTCTATTTAGTATTGCATCGTTCACGTAATCCCCGATCAAATTATGACGATGGGAGGTACGGATAAGCCTTGTGGATCAGCGTCTTTGATGAGTATCGGTAAATTAGGAGTCGAGGAGAACAAAAAACATTCGGCTGTGATTTACGCTCACGTTGAAGAAACCTTGGGAATTTCTAAGGATAGGTGAGATAATTAGGTGTAAAAGAAAGCGTTAGAAGTTGTTATAATTTATTTTGTTTGGTTTTAGGTTGTATATTACGTACAAAGATGAGGCGAGTTCTAACGTTGGCTACAACGGAACGACTTTTCACGATATTTTCAGAAAATGAGAAAAAGTTTTGAGCAAAATGTGTAAAACAGCTTTTTAATCATTCCTTGGATAATCAGATTGGTTTAAATTAAATATTCAGAGTGATCTGTTTGTACTGTATTTTGATTTTAAATTCGGAAAATCGAAGTGAAAATAAAATTTAATGCAATTTTCAAATTTTTAATATTTGTATTACAAAGTTTACATTTTACATTCGTGATTTTATTTCGGAGTTAGTTTGTCTCCAGTGATGAGTGAGAAATCTATCGATGGCGATTGCATATCCTATGTGTACAATATCTGTCGTCAACGCACCAGAACGTCTTATCGCAATCCGGCTTAAAGAGCAAATTACGAGGATAATACGTTTTACCGCATTTTTGGCATTTGTCGATTACGTGATAAAAATTAGTTTCCTTTTTGACACACTCTCTGGGATGTTTGAATCGCTTCTTCTCAATGCGACCTTTGCGAACTCTTCCTACATCACCACCTTTAAAAAAAGGATAAAAATATATATGAACTGTTAATTTAGGATTATGAGGTAATGAACTCTCTAATAATTACCAACGATCTTCTTTTTAATCTTTATATTTAAAGGTCCCACCTTCAACACCTTAAACTTTTCGACCAATTCTTGTGCATTGTCTTCGTCATCGTCTCCAACCGTAAATCTGTCCGAAAACGTCGTCTTTGTTTGTTCATCATCTTCATCGTTATAAATCACAATGTCAGGGATAGTAAACTGTCGAGTTGCGCGTATCGCATCTTCTTCAAACTCGTCAC
>JAQIWS010000657.1:0-17619 GCA_034696085.1 Stigmatogaster subterranea | reverse complement strand
AAAAAAATCATCAATCGTTCACTAAACTCAAATTTACTGCGCAACATTTTACAAGACATAAAATAAAATAAAATTTATACAAAAAAAAAAATCATCCAAAAAAAAAAAAAAAATTTCAGGGTGACAGTTTGCAGTATTTACAGTCAATAAAATTTCTTTTCCCACTCGACTTTTCATTTGAATAAAAGAACAGAGCTTATCACACACACGAGATAAGAACAAAAGGAAGGGGAAAAAAAAAAAAGCAATTTAAAGTTAAAGATTTTGCCTAAAGAATGAAAAGCTCAACTTATATTATATATAGGCCTACACTGTACATGTAAACGAAACGAAGAAAAAGGAAAACTATTAAAAAGTATAAAAAAAGAACCAAAAAAAAAAAACTTGAAGAAATGAATAGCAAAATAAAAAAGTTACCAAAAAAGGAATAAAAAGGGGGTCGGTAATAAAAATGTACGTAGCAATTTTCTCGTTCGTGGACATTTTTAAAAGCGGTGTTAAAACACAAGATTGTAAAAAAGGGAAAAATGAAACTGAAAAGAGAGAGAAAAATAAAAAGTATAAAAAAATATATAAAAAAAGAAAGTAATTAACATAAAAAAAAGTCAAGAGACGCAAAACCGTAACGGCAACATTTTTACATCCCAGATAACGTTTACGCAAAAATAAAAATAAAAAATAGCACTAACAACGGTCATAACTATAAAATCCTCGCAACCAGAAAAAATATATATTTTACTAAAACAAACGAAATAAACATAAAAAAAACCCCAAAAAAAATTTTTTTTTTAAATTTTATTTTATGCAAATTTTTTCCTCAATTTTTTTTTTTCCTACAACGAATCTAATGCGACTGAAGGACGATTAAAAACGACTGTTATACGTGTTTATTTCTATAAATAAATAAACATTTCACGTTGTGTAAAAATAAAAATAAGGAAAAATAAATTTAAGTATAAAAGTAATGCAAGCACATAAAATTCATCGCCAGATGTCTCTCGATGATGCCTTTAAGTCTCTCTTTCTGTGAAGCAGATGCAATCAATGGTTTTTGGATGAAAATTTTCGCTATATAATATCAACCCCAACCCCTTTACTCCTCCCCCTCCCTGCAGCTATCATCTTCAGAGTACGTGGATCCCGCGCACAAAGGAGATGAAGAGTAAAACCCACAACTTTGTTATCCTTACGTTACTAAAACTCCATTAAGACGTAAGAGACTCCTTTTTTTGGCATTCAAGATTTTGAAGAGGGGAATAAGAAACAAAAAAAAAATCTTTTTTTTTATCAGTCGTAAAGTACAAAGAAAAAGAAAATGGTGGTTGCGATGTTAAAGCACCGATTTTATCAAGAGTGGACACGAATAAATTCTAAGTAGAAGGGATTAATGTAGGATAAAAAAAAGTCGATAATTTGATTTTTTCTTCCTTTTTTGGTATCAAAAAATAATGAACATAGGATTTTTTAAAGTCGAAAGACATGGAATTAAATTTTCTCCCATTGCATTTATTATTCAACCGTTTTAGCTTTTCAAATTTTCGACAAATTGATACTAACAACCTCCAGTTCCATCGTTTTTAAAAGTTAAATTTTTCCTTTTTACAAATGCTTTAAAAAAAAAAAAAAAATTTTATACAAATTACCAAATGTTCTTTTACCCCACGACATATTTTTTTACCCTCCGAAAAAGGAAAAAACACTATAAAAAGCAAAATTTCTCCATGAATAACATCCGCCATATCACATCAGAGATGATCACTCGAGGGAGATCAAGAGAGTGCCTCGGCACGTATGTTCTCCATTTATTTTTTTATAATATTTTATTTCATATTTTTGCTCCTCTCCTCCCCCTTAAAAAAAAATTCCACCTTTTTAATGTCGCCATTTGCTTCTCGCGCAAGATTGCTACCCGGGAATGACATCGACAGAAGTGTTTCATTTGCAATGTGATAGGAAAAATACATTGGTGGTAAATGATCACATCTGACATGTTTTAGCAAGGTAATGGGAGCAAATGACACGTTCCCCTGCCAGAGTTATGAATAGGCAGATAGGCTTTGACTTGAAAGATGAAGCCGAGTGCAAGAGCACGAAGAAGTAGTCGTGTTAGTAGTTGAAGAGAAGAGGCCTACGTTCGCATTTACGCCCTACTCGCGACATCAATCGAAAAACACCACGAAAAAAAAAAAGAAAAATCTTGTTAAAAAAAAAAAAAGTGGAAACAAGAAGTGCACTAAGATCTCTTTTTCGTTCTATCCATCGACTTCATCTTGTAGTTGAATTTTCAGGAGTTAACAAGACGGAGGAAAAAAAATTTTTTTTTTTTTTGAAAAAAAAAAAAAATATAAAAATAAAAAAAGTAAAAACGTGAGGCAATATTCGAGATTACGAAATCTGATACTCAAATGAGCTCACGTAAAGTATCAAATATTTGCCTGCAGTGAGCACTAAAATTCGCATTAAACTAACATTATCTGTAACAACCTCAATTTTTTTTTCCCGCCCTTCTTAAAAGACATGAAATTTAAAATTTTTCCACCATTAAAAAAAAACTAATTTTTTTTTTTAAAAAACCCCCAAAAATAAAAATTACAAACGCAGAATTTAAATTTTTCATTTTTCACTTTAAAACCTCAACAAAAAACCCAACCTTAAAAAACATAAAAATTCCAACAACAACAACCACCCCAAAAAATATAAAATCCCGAAGCAGTAAAACAAAATTTTGATCTTTGTATTGATTTTTAGACAACTATACCCCACCCCATTCTTTTTAAATATCTATATAAATTTTTTTTTCTCTCCCACTTTGAAAACGAGCAGCCATTATTCATGACTGAATTCCACTCCATAAAATTTCGATCTACAGCTCAGCGAGCGAGCAAGCAAACACAAGAGAAACTCATCCTATAAATATATGGTGGACATATATATAACAGGGTGTGTGTAGCGAGCAAGACATACAATGTGGCTTCATATTCCAAAGCATATAAACCGAGCATTCATTCCACTTTACCAACCCCCTGTTATTAACTAAGATAAAACCCTAAAAAAACATCAAATCCAATCGAGTAACAAAATAATCACTTTTCCCTTTTACGAACTTTAATCACACTGAAAGCATCGTGGTCAAAAATCTGACCGGAAAAAAAAATTTTTTTTTACCCCCATTTCTTCGAAAGAGAGGGGGGGGTAAAAAAAAAATAATAAAGAGTAACTGGGTAAAGAAAAGAAAAGAAAGATGGGGGAAAAAGAAAAAAAATTTCACTCGTAAATATCTTTTATCTTCCATCCCAGGGGTTGTGTTAAATTATCAATCCTTTTCCCCATTGCCTCCTTCAATCAAAAAATACGAAAACAGAAAACATAAATTCCTCCATTTTTTTTTTCTTTCTCTATTTTTTTCCGTTTCAACTTTTTCTTTTTCAGAAAAAAAAATATATATAACTTACATAAACATCGCGATTACGCGTTTCTTGGGTGTGGAAATTCAGATGACTAAATAAATCACCCCCTTCTTTTTAATACAAGTCCCCATTTGTAAAACCCAATTTCTCTTTTCTTTCATCAACCGAAACACGTTAGGGTTGCACAAAAAAAAAAAGGATTACACCCATCAAACCCCCCCCCCCCTTTCCCCCACCAAAAAAAAATTTTTTTCCTTCTTTTTCCCAGTAATTTAAATTTTACCCTTAAAAAAAATCCTTAAAACCCCTTTTTTTTTTTTTTAAATAAAAAGTTACTCTTCTCGGCATCGATGATTAATTCACTGTCACGTTAAACTGCTTTGATCAATAACTCCTCATTAATCACCCGCGGAATTTACTCTCGACGAGGACGACGACGACGAGTGGTGATATTTTCCTTATTTTTTCCTCCATTTTTTTTATTCCACCCACTCTCAACACATTTTTTTCCTCATTTTTTTTTCAAGTAGCCCCACGCAGTTGCAAACATCTGTTTCTATAAATCCCACCCCCTTCCCCCAACATGAGCGATATAAAAGCGAATTTTCGTTGGATCCGAGCCCATTTCCTTGAATGGTGTCGTCCATTAATTAATTAGTATTTGATGGTTGCAGACCGAGTTATTGGATGAGGATGTGAATGTGTGTGTTTTCGTGCCGTATTTTTATGGCCGTAATTCCATTTAAAACTGTTCTCTTCGTGTCTCGTAAATCAACCGCGTGCGGAATCGCTTTTTCTCTTTCTTTCTTTCTTTCTTTCATTCATTCATTCCTCTCTCTCTCTCTTTTTCCATTCCGTCTTTTTCATGGCAACGGGCAATTTTAATTTCAACCAAACTTTATATCCAAACGTCGTCTTTTTCTCTCTCATTCATCAACGCCATTTATTTCCAAAGCTTTCAAGATGTTACTACCCAACAAATTTTTTCTTTTATTATTTTCACTTATTATTTTTCTTTTATCCCCCACTCAACTCCCAACGACCAAACGACGCCATTTCGACAAAAATATTTCGCCCGCTCTAATCAACGAAGAGCATCGTAATTGCAAATAAATACACGCAATTTTTCTTCTTTTCCCCCCCAATCTAAAAACTAAAACAACACGTGAAAACATTTTTCCCCCCCTTTTAAATAAAACCTCACAATCTGTTTTCGTTTCCCACCGTGTTTAAACTCGCTAAACCCAACATCAAATTCACCATCAAACTTCTGTCCATTAACGATGCAAACAACATTTTTCTTTTCACTTCATCATCATCATCATCATCATTAACCCCACTAAAAAAAAAAAAATTTCCCACCCCCCAAAAACAAAATCTTCTAAAATTAATTCACACTTCGTAACCCTTCAGCGAAAATCAACAAACTGTAATAACAAAACTCGCAACCTTCTTTGAAATTTTAATATGAAAATATGGGGGTCGGTTGCACGAGATTTTATTTTTTTTCGCGCGTGTAGTTTTATTTGGCATTACACACACACACGTATATATATACACAGCACCTGCATGAATGAATGCATATTTCCATACACAGTAGAAAGGCACTTATGGAGCAACTGTGTGACTAGGAGCTTCAATGCACACAAGTTGCGCATTCTGTTGATTTCAATTCAGATGCTGCGAAAAAGAGAGAAAGAAGAAAAAAATGGAGCGCATGGGGTGGATGTTCTAGTAAAGAAAGAATCCATATGGATGAGCGGGCCCTTGAACACACACACAGATTTTTCCGAGAAAGACATTTTATTTGCAACAGATGTCGCGTTCGTCATCATCGCGCTCCGTCACGAGGAATGACATCTTCCAATCAAGATTTCAATTTCACTTCATCGCGTCGCCATTTACATGCCTTGTTTCTCTCAAAACTCCCTATTTTAAAACCTATCTTCATTAAACCTTTTAAAAAAAAAAAAAAAATTCTTTTTTCACGGATTTAGAAAAACACGTCGTCTTTTTTTTTTCACCGAGAAAAATAGACTCGAGAACCCAAAATCTAAAAAAAAAAAAAAAAAAAATAGAATAAAATAAAAGAGAAAGAATGAGTGCACTTTCGATCGACACCCGAGAAACGATTCGAGATCATCTACGAAAAAGAGAAAAAAAAAAAAATATCGAGAAAGAAAGAGCCATTGTGACTTAACGCTTGGCTTGAGACAATGTAACCTTTTAAAGTTTAGAAATGTCATTTCTAACTGCCATAACGGCCGAGAATGATGTCACCCGGGCGCATAAAACCTACTCCATTTTGATAGCGCACTGTAATGGCCTCCAATATATCACGGTGTAATATTCTGTGAACACTAAATGGCTGTACGGCAGCTCCTAATGGATCGCCGTGCCATCAGAAGGAGATATTAGGCCGAGCCAATAATTAATGTTGTTCTTATCAATTTAGGACAAACGCACGCGACAGATTTATTGGTAATTTGTATCGCACACGATGGAGCCATCTATTATTAAAGGATAATTTGGAACGAGGCACCATTATAAATACATCAACCTCCATCACACACAATGTAAGAAATTGATCGCGTAACAACGCATTCAAATTCTTTTAAATACACGAGAGAAAAAAAAAGGAAACGCGAAAAGAAAAAAAAAATTCTTTTATTTTTAATGAAGAAAAAAAGATTTAACATTTTTCTTCCATTCAATTCGCCCTCATTAAGAAAATGAATTCAATGCAATCAGAACAAGTGAAGTGATTCAGCCACCGTGTTAATCAACCAACTTTTCGTATGATTAAAAAATAAAGCATAAATTTTTTTTTTTTCTTTTTTGAAGGTAATAAAACAGAATTAATAAGACAAGAAAAAGGAAAGAAAAGAAAAAAATATCAAGACAGACATTTCAACTTTCCACAATACACGTCAAACCGTTTTATTGACGAAAAAAAGAAGGAAATAGAGAGAAAAGAGAGAAAACGAGATGTGTAATACTAAAAGAATAAAAGATAAAAAAAAGAAAAAAAATGGTTCTCCATATGCAATTTGCTTTGACTGCAGTTGGGAAGCCATACTCGATAAAATGGAAAGAGGAAAAGAGAGAAAGAAATTCAATACTTCTTTCCATTTGACAAGTTGGTGTGTACGTTGCTGCCACTGATTTTTATCATTACAATTTTTTGACACACACCCAAAAGAAAAAAAAAGAAAGAAAAAATAGAAAAAATCAAACTCAAAATTACGCATAGTTTTTCATTTCGGTACAAATCTATGTATAGTATAAACCCGTGGTTGCTGTTTAGCATCTACGACGATTTTATTGATTGAACGTAAAATACGTCGGTGGAAATAGAAAGAGGGAACGAGTTGAAAGCAGGACAGCTTCATTTTCAGTAAAAGCTTCGTGCCAATCACAAATGGGACGTTTGCCCATTTTATGATAATTGCTCGTTTTCTCTCTTCGGCTTCGCGCAAGATACACAATCCACTAGACACTTTCGAATTATACCTGATGCCACACGAGGGAATGAAAGACATTTTGCTTTTACAAACACATCACTTCAACCCACCCCCGCATTCATCTACCACAAAACGCAAACACTTTTCTCCATAGCTTAACTTAAAACACTCCTACTCTCAAACCCAACCCCCGAAAATAAAATATTTCAATGATCCATTTCCCCAATCACTCACCGAAAAACAAATTTCCCCAAAACTTCATTTCTAGGTCTGTACATGCACATCACCCTTTTCTCCCTCCCTCACTTAAATAAAAAAAAAAATACTATAAATGCGAAAGTGTTAGATACATCGCACAAAACTGAATGAGACTCAAGTCGAAAGCTGACAGGAATACATTACATTCCAAATGCCCTCAATATTTTTTTGGCAAACCCTTCCTGAATACACGAGCATAATAACATTCCGAAATTCCAAAATCGATTTACTTTCGCTCACACACACACACAACTTGCTTGGATTCTATAAACCTAAAAAAAATTCTACAAAAAATCTTTAAAAATCTGTATAAAAAAAAAAAAAAAAAGGGGGGTTGGAAGAGGAAATAAGAAGAGGGAGCAGGAGGTTTCAATTCCTCCAATTCGGTACGACGTCAGGCGAGTAAAAGTACGTACTAGCTGCAAAACTTAGTCGCTCACTCCGTGTCACAAACGACGGCATAAACATGACAACAGACTCGGCAACTGACAGCGAGAATCTTCGTACACAACGTCACGCTGACAGCTACATCATATTTTACCTACAGTAGACGAGACTATAAACTACCTTTTCTTTAAATATTATACACACAAAATAATAACAAAATAATATAAACAAAAAGGTTGGGGTTAGTAGACGTAGGCGTAAGCGAAGGCGGCCCAATTATCTTCCGCAAATTTGGTGCGAGAGAAATTGGAACAACATTGCGAGTCTTCTCCGTCAACGGCTTATCCAAATAAACACGAGTGAAGGAAAAGAAAACAAGGAAAAGCAAATAAAAAAAAATTTTAATAGGAATTCATGCGCATATAAAAGCAAAAGCCATTTAAAAGTTTGAAAAGATCCTGCGGCTGCAATATCGATCTGTTGGCATACACAATTACTAGGAGAAAAAGGAGAACAAGTGATGAGGACAGGTTTAATGTTATAATGGCAGTAAATCAAAGGGAATAGTTTAATCAATACGACTTAAACAAGGCTGAGCAACCACAGCACAACCTAAAACGCGGGGGCAGCAGCTGCAACTTTCAAAAATTTTATTCAATGCACACATAGCGAGATAGACGATAAATTACCGACTAACAACAAAGCTCAATTTGTGGGGAATAAAAATTGAGACAAAAAAATAACTAAACTATAAATAACAATTCCGTCCGCCATTTTTTTTTTATTTATTTTTTTTTTTTTTTTTTTTTTTTTTTTTTTTAAGTAAATAAATTGCTGATGTTTCGATCGATGAAAACGCGCATTGACATTTTCGGCGTAATTTCTTAACCGCGCGTGTTACGCAAATAAATTGAAAGTATAAATCAAGCGTAATCCTCGTCAACCGATTAATGAATATTAAACAAGCGGGTAATTATTATTTAAAACATTTCCAAACATTTCTCTAATTTATTACGTTATTTTCAACTATCCCCAAAAAAAAAAACCTCGCGGAAAGAAAAAAAACCGAAATTAATCTTTATCAGGTAAAAAGATTTAAAAAACTAAAAAAACTCATGTCAACCCTTTTTTTTTCTCACCTTTTAAAAACATCAAACGTACATTTTAATAAAATTACGATTTTGCGAATTTTCCCCTCTACCAAAAAAAAAAAAAGTCAAAATCCAAAGATTAAAAAAAAAAAAAAATTTAATTTCTATTTCTATTTTTTTATTTTCCAAATTTAATCTCGTTCCCAACCCAACCTACCTTTTTTTTCTTCTTTTTTTAAACCATTCTCCTTTTCCACCAACAGTTTCATTGAATTCAATCTAATGATGTTTTCGTCATTCCACCGTAGAAAACGAATCAATATTCGCTCGTCTCCCAGGAGCCCAAGTTAAAATTAGTCCTCATTCAAACTTAATTTCCAGAATTGCACTCTAATGAATGGCTCGACAAAAATCACTTTCTAACAGCATTTTCTGCATGAAAAACTAATTACACCCCTTTTTCAATCAAACAGGAAAGACGCTCTTAAATACGTTCGTCTCATCTTCAAAATAATTACAAATTCACTCTCAAGATGGCTCTCCCAACCACCCCCAACTTTCTTCCAATTTCATTTACCGAAAAAAAAAATAACTAAAGAAAAAAACTTAAAAAAAACATAAATCCCCACTTTCATTTTCCTTTTTGCTATTCATCGGCAGACACACGTACATTCGTGTTAACCTGCACAAATGGCCGCTAACTCCTTATAAATCACTCTCGTTTATTGCTTTTACTATTATTTCCTTCGTGTTTCCCGTCAACCCACCGAAAAAAAAAATTTATTCCAACAAAAGGCAAAAGCGGGTGGCAAGGGGTTCGATGTATATTTTATCCCTTTCTTTCCACATCGCATCTGTTTGGTATAACGGGTGTAACGAATTTTTCTCTTTTTCTCCCAGCTTTAATGTTCGAAGTCTCCATTTATATTTTTTTGAGTTTATAGTAAAAAAAAAAAAAAATTGTTAAAAAATTAAAAATTATGCGACGCGTTAGCGTTTCTAACTCTTTCTTTCTTTCTTTCTTTTCAAAGGGGTACAGCTTAATCTCGACGAATAAAAAAGGAGTTCGTAAAATAAAATAACCATCTGTCGCCCGAGCGCCTTTTGCCGAAAATTTCACACTTCACAACTGTATAATAATCTCATTCTACATTTTTATTTTTATTCCCTCTATCATCTGCGAGACTGAAAGTCTGAAATCGTATCTCCGGTACCTACACACCCATAAATAATTGAACTTATAACACACACACACATACACACACAAACTAAAAAGGGGCAAAAAACATGACGACTGATTTATCGTTCTATCTAATATCCCCATAAAAAAAAAAAAAAAAATGGAGGAAAAAAATAATCGCACGCACGTGAAAACGAGATATGACCCGGTATCATCCTCTGACACGGATGAGTAATCTTAGGTAACATTTGCCACGAGCGGGGGGAAGGGGGAAGGAAAAAAAAAAAAAAAGAGAAACAAAAGTGGAGTAAAACGAAACGAATTTACACTTTTATGGCGGCAGCACACACACACGCAGACATTTGTACAAACTATTTCAAATGTTATAATGAAAAGAGCGAAGGGAACCGCCGTTAAATTTGTGATACACACCATTCGTATTTGATGGGGCATAAAATACAAACTTACAAATATGAACACAGTCCGCAAATGTCCTTTGCTTGCGTTTTAATGTCTTTTCGCTCGCCAATTTCAAAAGCGAAACGCCCACGCGCGCGACGAAAATTTCACTTTCAAAACCCAAAGTGGCCTCCCCCTCACTCTGTAAAAATTTTCTCCTTTATAATTTAACATTACAATGCGAAAACTGACGTAACGCGCAATTTGCAACCCAGTATTACATCGTATCGTCAGGTTTTGTTGATTTTTCACTCAAATTTTCGCTAAAAATTACCAGCCGGAGCGTGTCTGCCAACGTTGTGATATTTGCAGCCATTGTCAGGCCCCGCAATCAAAATGAGTTACACCTCCATAAAATGTTAATTTTCCCTCTCTTAAGTCTTTTGCCTGACCAAACAGCTTTGCGCTCTGCAAACTCAAAATATATTTTATTCACTCGGCTTCAACTGCCAATTTTAATACAAATCACTTTTCAAATGACTTACGTGTCACGCGCAGAGATCTTTAATAGCTCCAAAGACAGCGCCATCAGATTGACGGTGATTCTAAACGGTGGTTGTTATGGTGAAGAAGTGAATCTCTTTTCCCTCAGCATCCGATCAATGATGATTACGACCTCTGCCATTACAGCCTCACGTGCTAATTTACGACGAATTACTAATTCACTCTCTTAACTCACATTCAGCGAGAGTAATTACCACTAAATTTACTCTTACGTTACTTTCTTACGAAGTATTTTCGACTCCAAAAAGACAAACAAAAAAATTTTTTTTTGGATTAGAATCGAACCATGTTTCCGATTTCTGTTCTGCAAATAACCACATAAAAGCTTTAAAATGTCAAAAGTGCATCGCAAAATTCTAAAACTGTTTTTTTTTTAGCTTTTTAATTCAAAGTTCGCATACACGAAGTTTTTTATTTTCGAGAGGAAAAGTGCATTTTAAGTCGAACGTATATTGAATTTTTTATGACGCGCGCAATCGTTGCAACGCACAAAAAAAATAAAATACAAAATTAAAGTACGCAAAAATAAAAACAAATTTGTTTTTTAAAAAAGAAAAAAAAATGTAAAATACGTACTTTAAAACCACAATTATTCTACATCCCCAACTTCAAAGAAAAATGATAAGAAAACAACGAAAAATAAAAATCATAACCATTAAAGAAAACATAAGTACTAATTACGCACTGCACAAAAATAAATCAACGACCCAAAAGGGGGCCAAAAAAAAAAAAAAAACCACCAAAAAAAAAAAAATTAAAAATTAAAAACAGTGTGACAAACAACAAGTTCCATGAAAATCACGCTGAGTTCCCAGTGAAGAGGACAAAAAGGGTTACGAACCGCGCCAACAAGCGCCCCATAATTCCCACCATTAAGTAAAACAAAAGCTCAAACACAAAAAAAAACTACAATTTCAAACTCTCGAGATCCCATCAACCCCCGCACACACAAAAAAAAAAATTCTCCCCCCAAAAAAAAAAAAAAAAATGGAGGTTGGGCCGAAGAGAAACAACAACAAAAAACAAGCCAAGGACCACAACCTCCGACTCATTGAACATCGAGTGTTAACTGCGGTACTAAAAGGGTTGAGGTTCCTCCTACCACTAAAACCAAGATAAAAAAAATATCCAAAACAAAACGCAACAAGAAAAAAACAAATGGTAAATTGGCCCCCATCACATTCGACACAGTGAAAAAATATGTAAATAACCCTACGAGTACTAATAAAGAAAACAAAACCCTCTCTTTTCAGAACGGGATGCAGATGCCGTCAAAAACTTAACCCCCACAAAAAAAAGAGGGTGGGGGGGAAAAAAAGGACCCACAGTCAACCCTATCGCGAGGTGGAGCGGCAATTTGTCACTAGATGCCCCTTTACCCACAACTATCCCGCCACTCTAATGATGCGTGGAGAATGTGGGCATCAGCTGCCCTCCCACGTCCCCCAGAAAAAATGATAATTTAAAAATATTCACTCAACTATTTAAAAAATATAATTTTTTCTAATTTTACTCACTAAGAGATCTAAAAATAATTATTTCACGTACCTTTAGTTGAGTTGACTCGTCGCGGTTGCAATTTCTGCAAATAACAAGAAAAAAGGTTATAAATATATAAATAAAATGTAATTACAGTTTCAGACCAACTATTTTATCTTTTTATTAATGTCTATAAGTTATATAAAAAAATAACAGTGAACAAACCTGCAAAAAAAAAATGTCAATATATGTAACAAATATGTCAACAACACAATCACATCTTCATTTCCAGTTAAACTCCTCTCCCCATGTAATTACACACGACCAAAATAACAAATAAAAGAAGAGGGGAGAAAAAAAAAGGACAAAATCCCATTAAACGTTTCCAACCAAGAAAACATTTGATCAAGAGACAGAGAGAAGAGGAAAAAAGAGGGCGCGCGAGTTGGACACTTTTTATCATAGAAGAAAAAGTTTAAAATAAAAATAAGGGGGTTGAAGAAAAAAAACTACATACCCCTTCGGATACAATAGATTGAAAAAAAAATATATAAAGGGGGAAGACGAAGAATTTAAACGGGTAAAAAAGAAAATAGGGGAAGGTAAAGGGGAGAGAGAGGCCTATTCCCCTCTTTTTAAAAAGTAGACGCCGTATATGTTTCACGCGTAGGGTTATGTCCAGGTGCAGAAGAAACGAACGGGGTTCATATTCGTGGCAGTGCATAACAAATTTAAGCAAATGCAACTGGTGACTTCAATTTTTTTTTTTTTTTTTACTAAAAACTCAAAATCTCAATTAACCCAAAAATCCACAAAATTTAATCAACTAAAATTAAAATTTTCTAATTACAACGCGAGCAAATTGTAATTTTCAACCAAAACATCCATCATAAAAAATTAATTTGTTAATCAATTTTTAACCCCCTCTCTTTTCACAACCAACTCCCTTCTCCCCTTTCTCCAAACAATTTTCTCACATGTGACATCAACCTCATTTGTGTAAATTAGAATAAAATGCCGGCCCTACCTTCAATCTATTTCGATATCCTCAATACATAATGTATATCCTCGCATGATACATAACGCCGTATCAAACAGCATACTAAATCAACCATCATCTCGCTCGAACTCTCGCGAGATTTTAAAAACTTCCCCAAAAAGTACTAAAAATAATAACAACAAATCAATACCTTATTAATAAAATTACAACATTTTCACCAAAAAATACCAAAATATAAAAATATAAACCTAAACTTGGCACTACGAGCAACCAATCACATCGAGCGAGCAATTTTGGTGCGAGTGATTGCAAAAGAGACCAATAAAGATAGTGATTTTTTCCTTTCCTTTCCCCACTTCTTTAGCCAGAGGAGAAATTTCTGTTAATATGACAAGTGTAAGACCATAAAATTGGTAGATAAGCACGCTCGGTGCTTACAAATCAACAACAAATCTCAAATAAATTAGCAGTAAACGGCTTTATCAATCCTCATTTGCATGTAAACAGCGTCTTAAAAAAATAAAAATATACTGAAAAATCACGTCGATACAATAAACTCCAAAAAATAATAAATTTTATGATTTTATTTTTATTTTTATTTTCACCGTTGAGAATTTTCAAAACCATCGACTCTCAATTCGCGTCAAAACTAGAACTAGAAAACGTTACATTAGAAATTGATACCCCCTTATTTCCTTTTCTTCATCACCCTCCCTTTTTTTTTTTTTATAACCACACGATATTCGCTTTAAAAGCGGAATAAAAAATGTATTTCATGCGAAAAGATTTCACGTTGCGCGAAACAGGTTTTACTTGTTCAAAGTTATTTTCGCTGCAAAAATATTAAGGTACCCCGAAGGATCGAGCTAAAAAAAAAAAAAAAAAAAAGGATAAAAATTGGTATTACATTGACGTGGTTTCACCGAGTAAATCAGTTCGAAATTGGCTGAGCAGTCAAACCTCGCCTCGTTTCGAGTCTCAAGTTTTACACACGACCAAAACGGAAAATAAGAGGAAGAAATGAAATCCAAGCGAAGCTTGTAATTTTGCAAATTGCCAAGTTGTTAACCTGATTGCATCACTCGAATAAAATTATCCCACTTTATATTTAAAAGGGGGAAAAGACTAAAGAATAAGAATAAAAAAAAAAATATCAACTGCCGTCCTGTTCTCTAAGTGCATTAAGATTTGCATACGCAATTGGAAGACGAGGAATGCGAAAACTAAAAGACGACGACGAAACTGGTGAATATTATTTAGATCACGTACTTCGTAAAAATAACATCTGACCTTTTCCTAAGTAGCGAATCAACAATTCCACTCAATTATACTTCATTTTCAAATAACTCATTCCTTTCCACCTTTAAACTTAAAACTAGACCAAACAACGATTAAATATTTTAATCCACCGAACAAAAAACTCGTTTTACGAGTAGACACATTTTAAATTACAAAACTCGTCAGTTCTAATTAAATAATCGACTTTTCAATATATTTTTTTGTTAATAAAAACACGAAAAACAATTTTTTATTCACGTCCATTAAAATTCTTTTCCCAACCCTTTTGTTCGACAAAACTAAAATCATTAATTATTCAACTAACAACTTTTACACCGCAACACGACAAACACTATCACTCAATCTTACTACTGTACTCTTAGAAAACACATTACAACCCTTTCCCACCTTCAAAAACTTCCTCAACACCAACTTCAAAAGGTGAAACATCACCAAAAAAAAAAAAAAGAAAAAAAATTTTAAAAATAAAATAAAAATAAAGCAAAAAAAGAACGAAACGAGAGGAAGATACTGCCACCCATTATGTTCCGTTTTCAAGAAGGCACGAAGTGGGGTTTTGGCAACGAAGACACGAAGAGCTGCTTCTCATTTCTTTGTCATGGCTCCCATGAGGACGGAGGCGGGCGGATTGTTTCTCTGGTATCCTTTACAGATCCTGACTTGATTTATTTACAGTAATACAGGATGCTCTTAGTCCGAAATGCAATTACATTTTGCACCGACTCCATCCACCTCCTACTTCTCCGCGCAGTCAAGAAAGAGAGAGAGAGAGAGAGCCCACATTGACATAAATGGAAGAGTGCAGCGGCAAATTCCATTTGGCCATCAAAATGTGCGCACACTACACGGCGGAGCGCAACCTTTTTCCTTTTATTTTCTTATTTTTCTTATTTTTTTTTTATATATATATAATATATATTTTTATTTTTATTTTCCTACTCCTTCAAATAAAAACCCTTTTTTTCACCGGACTAAAAAATCCCATCGTTTCGTCATTTTGTTAACTAACCCTATTCCCCCGAAAAAAAAAAAACATTTTTTTATTATTATTTTATGTCTACTAAAAAAAAATTTTAATTTCCAAAAAAAAAAACAAAAAAAAAAAACTTCAATTTATGCAACTCTTAATGGATAATTGGGAACCGATGCAATAAATTACCAACTGCTCCGCACTCTTCATCCTCGAAGAAAAAATAATTTTTCTCTTCAAAAAATATAATTGGAATAAAAGTCGGAATAGGTAAACGACAAAAAAAAAAAAAGATAAAAATCTCATTAAGAGCCAAAGTCCCATTCGTGTCAGTTTTATTAAACTCGTGTTACCACTTCAACCAATAATATCCGAGAGGGGAAAACGAATGAAAGAGAGAGAGAATGAGAGAGAGATACACAGTATGGGTACACAAATGGAACAAGTGCCAAGTCAGAGAGACAACAACAACAGCACAAACTAAACGAATAAATGAAAACATCAGCTCAAATTACGCGACAAGAACCTACAAGAGGAAACAATTTATTTCCCGCGTTGTCCTCTCTCCGCGCCACCAAACGGAGGAAGAAAAAGTAGGAAAAAAAAAGACGGATCTCCATCCAAATAGTACCTCCGAGTAAAACTCGGAATCAATGGATGCGCATTTAAATTCCTAAGGACTTGTATTTATTTTTATTTTTTCCTTCTTTCTTTCTTTCTTCTTCTCGTTTAAAAGTTTAAGTTTAAAAAAACGTAATTTCTTTACGTAAATAGTATCTATCCTGTCACGGAGTGAAATAAGAGCTGCTTACGGGCCTCAATTCAATGACCTAAATGGAAACACAACCTGTTAAGCTATTTTTCTTTCGTTCTTTCTTTCTTCCTCGTCGCTCCCCTCCTCACCATCTTATCGTTGGATCAGAATGAGAGCAGCAATTTTACAAAAGCACCTTGTAACGCAATGCCTGTCAACGAAAAAGAGAACCTAATGCAAAGCCAATGGCGCGTTCTCATTGATATTCAATGAACGAACCGAGTACGCCTTCTTCAAGCAAAGAATAAAGCACCAACTGTAATTTCTCAAAGTGCAATAAAATATAACAAGACACAACTCCCAAACTATTCCTCTCTCTGTCCATTTTCCTGGAACCGTTCCAAGAAACAAACGCCGAAAAAAAAAAAAAAAAAAATTCTTCAGCTTCAAAACACAAACCTTGAACAACTTAAACTGACATATTGTGACAGAATTATTTTATAGACAACTTTATATCTGCTTTCTCAGATTCAATCACGTGATTGTTTCAGCTACAACAAACTCCACCATCTTTTTATATCCTTCATTTTTATTTTTCATCTCGCGAGTTATTAACCCTATAAAATAAAATGTAATATATTAAACACGAAAATATTACATCAAGTTTAATTTTCTTACAACAAGAAACAAACACTTATCTTAAACAAAAACCTTTTTGCATCTCCCTCGCCCTACCGCCATTTTGGACTGTAATTTGGTGAGTGCAGTCAAAGATATTAAAATAACTTCTTTATTACAGCATTCCAACAAACAATTGCCCACGACACAAACTGGTAATTACTGTTCGTGCAAACGATAAAATAAAAAATAAAAAGGGAACAAGATTGGCTCCCGTGATACGAACCACGAAGTACAGTAGAATGCGAAAAACAATATTCGAGTTGAACGTGAAAATGAAAATGAAAATGAAAAAGAGGCTCATTATTGTTTCATAGCTAAGTGCGCACTCACAAAAGCAAATTAAATTCGACCCCATGTGAATTTTTAAAAAGCAAAGAGAGAGAACGAGGGAGGAAAACGTCTTGGCAGTTTTCGGATTTTGTAATCATAAATTTATGAAAGCGCAATGACATCGTCAGTTTGGTCAGCGACTCAGCGTGAATACGTGAAAAGGGTTTAGGCAAACAGTTACTGATCGAATCAACTTTTAATTAATTTTTGATACCAACTTTCTCCTCGGCGAACACTAAGTAAGCATTTTCTTAGTATCTCATTTAAATAAATTATCAAGACTTTCCTTCTCTCAAAACGACTCCTTAATTCACAAACTCGGATCTCGCGAATTAACCTACACAACCTCGAAAAAG
>JAQIWS010000656.1:0-17633 GCA_034696085.1 Stigmatogaster subterranea | reverse complement strand
AATTCACCGGTGAAGTCGTGTTTTCGCCTCCTTTCATTCTCCAGGACGGCCGTTAGGCCTGAGGGAATTCCAACACCTGTGTATTTTAACCAAAGTTTACTTTTAAAGCAAAAGTAATATTATTTCGTAACCATTTGTACTCCACAATAAAATTAACCGCTTACTCTACAAAAAAAATTAATTTTCCATTAATAAAACCTTTACGCCGCGCAAACATTGATTAAGCAACAAGCAACAAATGAGGAAATTAATCCAAAATGTACCAGACAGAAGACCTTTTTAGACGGGAGACATCGTGCGTGAAGAAAATTTTTCACCAATAGTAACCCTGAACATTTGATTGTCACAAAGTTGCCGTGCAGGAACATGTAAAAAAAATTATTCAACATCACAAAAAAAAAGTTTTAAAAACTTACAGAAACTTGTGGTTAAAATGACTTGTATCACTTGCCATAATTTGTATAAAATGCTCAAACGACTTCAACATGATTTTTGCATTTAACCACCCTTGTTTTATATTTACAATGAAACAAAGAATTATACCACAATATTTGTAAAAAGTGGATTATTTGAATGTTACAAGATACTAAATATGAAAACGTCACATCAAAGAGAAAATAAGCAATCACCGCAATTGACAATAATCGAAGTTCTATATCACACCGCGCTATGAGCAAAACAACAGCCAGAAAAATACGGAGTACAGTATTACATTATGACAGAAAATTACACAATACTCTAAATTGAACAATCACTGCAAGTTTTCAAAGTGGATGCAATTGAAAAATTAGAAAATTGTAATGACGTTTTATTTTTAATATATTCATTACGAATTTTTTTAATAATTTTGTAATGCATAATATCTTTACAAATTCAGTTGAATTGTAATTTACAGCAAATGTGTAATTATTTTCTGAGATTTACACGAATACTGTAAATAAATAATTTCTAAAATCGGGACAGACATTGTACAAGTTGTCTTGAAATTACGAAGTAACTTTTAAAATTTTAAGTTCTTAATTTACATTCATGATATTACACCATCTGCAACAATAAAAACTTTGAACATTACGCATCTGACACTTTAAATTTATTAACTAAAGCACACCTTACGGGAAAAAATACTAATACAAAATTCATTTTATAATCCAGTAGGATCTCAAGAGCGCAGTTCATTTAAATAACGGCACTAAATTAAATTTTTATTGTGTCAAATAAAACAAATTGGCAATTATTCAATATTTATCCTATAGTTGATTACTTTGGCAACAAGAAGCAGTCAATTTACAATAAATAAGAATAAATTTTTAAATACAAATATCATTAACAAAAAAATTTTGCAATGTATGACAGTCACAAAAGTGCTTAATAACAGTAAGAAATACAACTTGGCTTTTCTGATTAATAGTAAATTAATTTCAAGTGTTCAATGCATATTTACAAAAATTCGTAATTATTATTCAGATACTGTATTATATCACCCTTAAGAATAGAAACTTTGAATTTTTGTAAATGTTGAGCTTGTAACGATTTTTACAAACGCGCAAATAGTGCTGTTATAGAACGCAATCACTTTTAAATAGCAAATTTTAGACAAAACATTCAAATAAATAACTTCCGTGAAAATAATACGGTCTAATATAGTCTAATATAGAATTAGTTTCAAATCACAACCATCATTACTACTAATCAATACTGCGCAAACTTAAGCCTTGCATCACATTCGATTTTCGAACGTGGATTTCTGCACGAAAAGTGAAGAAAACCAAATTCGTCAATTAGAATTAACAAGATTTTCACATGTAAATAAAACTACAACATTTTGTAACACACGATGCAAATATTCTACAACGAGATTACACAATATATTGCAAAGCCTCTCCAGTCTTCTTCGCCACAACCGAACGTACGCAGTAATGGCGACTCTTTGACATCACGCATTTCCCATCATCCTCTAGAAGTGAAACTTCTGCAACATCTACCGTCGATTTCACGAACTGTGGACAATGTTAATTTTAATTAATTTGTATAATTTGTGTATTTTTATTGGCATTAAGGCATTACTCCCTAATATTCTAAATTTACCCAAATATTATTTGAGTCGTTGCAGTTGTGCTTTGATAAATTTTAAATTTCTTTTCAACGATGTAAAAATTTTAATTGAAATAAAGATTTTTGTGTTGGTCAACTACTCAAAGACTATAACAACAATAAATTTACATAATTTGATTAAGTACATACATAAATTAACTGAAATTTTTCAATTCAAAAACTTCACGGTGCTGGTACGCAATATTCACATTGCAGTATTTTGTAGAAATAATTGCAAAAAAATTAATTCTCTGGCAAACTTTTGACAAGGTACTTTCTTTCAACAAGTTACATGTTTTAAAAGTCAACATTGCAATAATTCAAATAAACACCCCAGAAATTGTCAACTAATTAACACGATGTTATTTTGAACTCACACACATTTTTTCCTAAGTTTCAAGTCTTTAATAACTTTTCTCACCATTTGGTGTGGTAATCCCGCGATAAATTACGGCTATATTTAAATATTTGAATAGAACTAAAAATAATAATAAATATAATAAAAGTAATAATGCAGCTTTGTAGAATTAAAATCAGAAACTAAGGTACAAACTACAATACAACATTGTATATAAACATGTACTCCATAGTTAACACATTGTACAACATCAAGGGTATCGACGTGGTTTAATCCCTGTACAAATTTTAAATTGCCGTGAATTGTCCATTGTGAAAGCAAGCTTAATTACCGTATGTAACGGAATAATTTTTGTAATAATTTGGAGCATAATTGTAATTAAACCAACTGCTAAACATTTAGAACTGAAATTGAAAACTGTGCCATTGTGATAAATAACTTTTGTAAAATTCAATAACAATTCAACTCAGTCCTAAAACTCGCAGCGCAGGAAGATTTACATGTAAGGAATACACAAATACAAAAAAATTTCTAATAATAAAATTTAGAACTGTTGTCATTAAATTTTTGCTTCGCAACCAATATTCATCAGTAGCACCTTCTGGTACCACTGTAAAACAACTGTGGGGAAAAATTAACAATATTCAGTTTTTTTAACTGATTCACAATTTTAAAATTGTTAAAAGATTAAAGAAACTGAAAAAACATAAATTTCTTACGTATTTCGCAAAATTTAAACACGGAATATTTTACTGAATTTATCTCACCATTGCGATGAATTTGGCAAGAAAGACAAAACCATCTAATTTCACTGCTGACGCATTATAGAAAGATTTATCAATGAATATCTATACATAGTACAATGTTTCACTCGTGAAATTTCAAATTATTTAAGAGAAAGAAAATAATGAGGATTTAACATCGCCCAAATGGCTACAGTTGCACCGTGAGTTTATAAGCCGAGTAGAATATTAGAATGAACATTTTTCTCTATTCACAGAAATTACGTTACCCAATCTCGTAAAGCTTTCACAAACTGTTTCAAATCACTTATTACGATTATTTTTTCACACTCGAAAGTTTTAAAGTTAACTATTAATTGTTGAAAAAGATATTTCAAATTGCAGCCAATTTCCTAACAATTGTCTCAAAGAATTAATGTAACAACATTTGTAATACTACGTAACAGTTTGTTATTTCCAACGTCTACAACATTTTCAACTCCCCAAACTCAACTTAAATATCTCAAACTCCTCAATCGTAGGGCTGAAGAATTTCAGATTAAGTACAGTTAAATTGAATAAGAATGCAGAACGAAAACCCGTAAATTAAAATTGTCATCTACAGAATCTCATAAATGCATTAGTATTGCATTGTAATTTTGGTCACTGTGTGCAGCTCGTGATAAAATCTCATTCCTGAGTCAATTCTAAACAAACTGAAATTTCAGTTGAATTTAAAACAATAACAATTACTTTATAAACAGACGTTAACTGATCAACTACCGTACTCAAACCAAGAACCAAACTTAAAAATACAAAATATTTACAACTGAATGCGAGTTTTTGAGGTAAATTGGCATGCACAACTGGACAAAATGAGAATACAGAATAAAGTTGTCAACTGCAGGATCTTACAATTGAACTAGTCTCGCGTTTAATTGTAGTCACTGCGTGCAGCTCGTAACAAATCTTTATTTCTCACTTAATTACAAAGGCAATGAATGGTTGCAACAACTAAGTTCAAAAATTTACGGAAAAATCATGTAAGTAACGATCACGGTAATATGATGAATTTGTTGAAATTTAACAGCGATTACGCTAACGAGACATTATTCTTAAGCCATGTGCAGAATTCACGGTTAAAATAACATTTTAATGCATAAAGTTGTAGTGCTATTGGTCATTCTTAATTTCGACTGTTCTATTCAGTAATATTGTAGCCCACATTAACAATTCACATACTGTTTAACTAATCGCTAAAGATATTGAAGCGTTTAAACGATTTAAAATTTTATTTTGCACATTTTCAGTCAAATTCAAAGTGCGGTGAAAACTTCATCAAAGTACTGAACCAAGTAATTACTATTTTAAGCTAAAATTGAATTATCTCAAGTAGTATAATTTTTGCGATTGGTTGGAGAATTAGTCAGAAATTAAAGTACTGTACCGGAAACTGCAACTTACATTAAGCAAAAGCGGGTACAAAAATTACTTTCAGAAATTAATAACTTTGAATAAAAACTAACACCATACAGTGCAATAGTTTACAAAAAATATTAGCCAATAGTTAATTAATTACAAATTAAGTTAATGAGTATATTTTTATACTCGTGTGACTTGTATTGTAAAGTAAACCTGTACAATACAAGTATATTGAGATTTTTTCTTGCAGGTAATACTGTATAGCTATTAATTTCGCTGGATTAGAAAATTTAACTTAGGGAAATTAATTGCTGTAATTGCGAAAAATAGTAAAACAGTACTACTTTTTATTTTGTCAGTTTACTGCGGGTTAAAATGTTTAAGAATCAGTTTTTATTTCAACAAAAAAAAAATTACCACTTTGAAACAATTTCCAAGTCAGAACGTAATCTCAACTCATAAATTTTTTCAATAAAACAACAGCCTCATGCACTATACATGAAGTTTGTCTGCAACAAAATCATAATGCAGTATTATTGCAATTGTGAGATTCTGCAGTTGACAATTTTACCGATTTTACTGTATGACAATTTTTGGTTGCTGCGTGTAGTTCTTGATAAATCTTCATTCCTCCCTCTAAGCATAGCAGAAATATCAGCAGAACACCAAATAATAGAGAGTTTGCGGGAAAATGCAGTTCACAAACTCTGTAATAACAATTAAAGTTAACCCTATACTTTTAATAAAATTCAATTGCAACCATCTAAAAATTCTCTGTTACATTACTGGACGGTAATTGGCACAAAGAAAAACATTTGAGACTGATAAATTTTGCTCAAAATTATTACACATTTTATAATATTGTAACTGCTAAAGCCATCGATCTTGTATAAAAATTTAATCTCACCAAGATCAATGACAGACACCTACACCAATCACATTCCTTTTGATAAAGGATGTAAATGTTGTATGAAAATGTTTGAGATTCCACAGTTAGCAAGATACCAAACATTAATTCCAACAAACAGAAAAGTTTTAATAGGACAGTGCCATGGGAAACATCAATTAACAGTATTAGTAAAAACGTTTTAGAACAATTCTGATTGTAAAAATAAATCAGTAATGGATTCAAATCAACTATAACTACAAATTTCACAACAATCGCAATTGTAAGCAAACTTTATACTTAAAAATATGTCAACACTGACAACATCCAACAAATATTTCTACAGGGACTAGCAATAAAGAACTCATCAAATATTTCAAGCAATTCTGTAAATAACAGTTTAAAATAAAATAAAAAACGGTTTGTTTTGAATTAAATCTCATCGCCCTTGTAAGGCAGTTTTAACACTTAAAGCATCCACAAATTACAGTAACTTCTGTTATTTGTTTTTCGTGGGTTTAGAATATAAACTAATTCAATACAATACAAGTCAACTTTATTTGTATTCTGATCTAAGGAGTATCCAATAACAACCGATATTACCAAATGCGAGGCGTAAATTACCTTGACAAAAAGTTAATTATACAATGTAAAAAATGACAAATGTTTATAAAATGACTATTATTACAAAATTTTAAAATGCAATTAAGGGAATTTTTCGAATAGAATAAACAATGCAAACAAAAAAGAACTGTACCAGTGTACTCAATTGTTTAAATAAATACCGTGAACAGTGAAAAAACATTCAAAACCAATCATTTTCATTTAAAAAGGCGTAACTTCAAAAAGCGGTCGTTACTTCAGAAATTATCAATACGCCATTGTTAGAAAATTATTCCAAAAAATTAACGTGTGGAATAGGAGTACCACACTCAAACTATAAACATTTTTTTTGTGTCCAAATGAAGTGCGTTTTACTCTAGGCATTTTTAAAACTTTCTAGTGAGACGACATAACGTTGACAATGATGTCAATTTAAATTACAATATCTCTCATGATTTAACTACAACGTGGTTAATTTTCTAAAGAGTTTCATATCAAGAATAATTAACTATTTCCACAAACAATTTTCAACAAAATTATTGCAACGGTAACATTTACTATACCGTAAATTGATTACATTACAAAACTGAGTTACAGACATTGAAATTTACCACAATGACAGTTTCAAACAACAACCTCTGTATTTAAATCTACAAAATATAAACACCGCTCAATGTCGTTTTAACACGACATAATTTCTAAAACTAAGAAATGTTGCACAGTCAGTTAACAATAAAGTTACAGACTGCATAACACTGCGTAAGTTGGTTGTAAAAGATGTCATCAATAAATTTGCTTAAATCTCCAAAGGCAAAAAAGAATCGTTTTTGGATACAGAAATCAGCGCGTGCAATGGGGAACACCCACATCGCAATAATTTTGTATAATACAGAGTAAAATATTTTAAAATTAACAATATTAATTACTAGTTTTACGTTAATTACATCAACGCAATAGAGTAATAAACACTCAAGAAATGTCTTGTCTCGTGTAAATCATTACGTAATTCAACAAGAACAAAATTTCCAAGCAACGATTTTTTAACATACAGTAACCAAACATTTTAATATAGAAACTTCATTTGTTATGAACAGTAACATCATTACAATATAATCTACTGGCAATTTCAAAAAAACAAATTTACAGTAAATTATATATTATTTTTTGGTAAATATTTATTTTTTTCAGTTCAATCATTAAATGAATATAATTTTACCCATTTTTGTAGGTTTTACAAAAATGCTTAAAATGACTCAAAATTTTTTAGGTCACTGCTTTGACGACAAAAATTTGTAATTACGAAATTAAAACGCAAGATGTATGTTACATTTCTTCAGTTTTAATATATTCGCTCAACGAAAACGTGTTGGTCTCGTTAAATATCTAGAGCAATTAAAAAAATTCGGATGGTAAACACAATTACCAAGTAGCCTATTTATACGGTTAAAATTATGTTTCAGCACTTGATAATATGCTGAATTGCTGATAAAACAATTTTTCTTACAATGCTAAATATTAAACACCCAATAAAAAAATATCGTTGCACGCAAAAACAGTGGTAAATCAAGAGATAAATTCAGACGACAAATCTGTGTTATTTACAACAGGGATCTACAAATTACGGCCCGCCACCAACTCATTTTAAACATAAAATTGTTTTGGAATACCTGTACAGTATTAAAAAATATAAATTTTAAAAAACTGAACTAAATCACACAACTTTTTAACACGTAGGATAAAACAAGTCGGTAACTGCACTATATTTAATCTTACAATTGATTAATTTTGCAATTAGCAGCAACCAATATACAATTAAACCATAGTGATAAATTAAGCAAAATTTAAGCCTTTTTGTATTTGCTCACGAATGCAACTCAAATCAAATTTTAGTACAATATGGATTCTGCTTAATTAAACCACCTTTTAATTGACCCAATGAGTTAGTGCAAGGTCCGATTAAGAAGAAAATCCACTGTAGTTTTAAATAATTAATAAAATTAAATTTTGTACCAATGTTAAACAACAGAAAAATGCAAGTAAAAATAATTTTTTGTATCAAAACGATACCGGTAATGTTTGTTTACTAGATAAAGTAAGAATTTGCACCAATGTAAAAATTATATTTAACCATATTCCACAACTTGTAAAAAACATTCAAAATCTATAGCTTAACTGACAATTTTAAATTACAATTAAAATAGCTTTAACATTATAAAATCTTGCACTAACTAAAATCTATTGGTTAGTAATTTTGTTTAATACTCAATTAAATAACTCTTATCGTACGGTCACAGTAAGATAAGAATGCTAACCATTGGTGCCGAAATCATGCGGAAATTCGCTTGGTCTTAGATTATAAATTCCCAACATGGTTGCTCAAGTTTAAAATCTAAAATGTCTATTTCTGACAGAGATAAACAAAGTTTTTTTTAACACAGTTTGCAAAGAATACTGCAAACCAATAGCAGCAAATATGTGTATTTTAAGATTTTTTTCGTCAAAATTGCGACATATAAAGTTTTGAGGAATAAGGTTTGTACGATTGTGAAGAGCAATTTCAATTGCAGAATAGTTGATATTTTCTATCGTGCCGTAATTGAGTAAAACATCAGTATTGCCAACGTTTTAAGGTGTGGTAATTATTGGATTACCAACATTTACTTGCGTGACAGCAAAAGAACGAAAAATAGAAATTGTTAAAAGTTTAAAAAAAAGTGAAATAACGTAAATTTCTTACATACTTCGCAAAATTTTAATACGGTATATTTTAATGAATTTATCTCACCATTGCGAGAAAATAATACGGGTTTAACATCGCCCAAATAGCTACCGCACGGTGAGCTTAAGCCAAACAGAATATTTAAATGAACATTTTTTTGTAGTCACAGAAATTACGTTACCCAACCTCGTAAAGCTTTCACACACAGTTTCAAATCACCTATAACGATTATTTTTTCACACTCGAAAGTAAGTTTTAATGTTAACTATTAATTGTTGAAAAAGATATTTCAAATTGCAGCCAATTTCCTAACTATCTTCTCAACGAATTAATGTAACGTAACGTTTTGTTATTTCCAACGTTTACAACAAATTCATTCCCCAAACTCAACTCAGATTTTACAGCTAAAAATTTCAACTTAAATATCTCAAACTCCTCAATCGTAGGACTGAAGAATTTCAGATAAACTTAACTTGGATAAGAATACAGAACGAAAACCCGTAGATTAAAATTGTCATCTACAGAATCTCATAATTGCATTAGTGTTGCATTGTAATTTTGGTCACTGTGTGCAGCTCGTGATAAAATCTCATTCCTGAATCAATTCTAAACTGAAATTTCAGCAGAATATAAAACAAAAAAAAATTACTTTATAAACAGAATGTTAACAGAATTCTATTGCTAATCATTTAAAAATTAAATTCAACACTATCACATTCAGCACGCACATCTTTGCGAGGAGTTAGAACGAATAAAAAATGTTTTTGCAAGTGAAAGATTGGTTAAATTGAATCAGTACTGATCAAGCAAAATTATCTTCAATATTTAGAGTTAAAGCAACAGCAGTAAGCGTAAATGTCAATCAGTTGGGCAATACCAAAAACCTACCTTGCTGCCGCCTGGCAAAAAAATGTCAGCAGACTTAATCAAAATTTTAAACAAAATACAGTAGTCACTAACTAATTCGTAATGCTGTAAATTTTAAATCAAAAATAAATTATTCAAGTTGGCACATTAAAATAGTGCTTTTACTTGCCTACAGTTGATTAATTCAATTCATTACGCTAGTGGTCAACAAAATTAACAAGTTTACAAAAATTGGTTGCAACATTCAAGTTAGAAAACTTACGGAAAAATCAATTATAAGTACTGATCACAGTAATATGATGAATTTGTTGAAGTTTACTACAGCGATTATACTACGGAGATATCAAATATTCAAACTTTTAGTAAACACTTTGTACTGTATATCACTTTCGATTCAAAACCTCGGAACACTCCGAAAATACATCCTTATTTTATAACAACGGCTTAATTTGAATCAAATCTCATCGCCATTGTAAGGCAGTTTTAACACTTAAATCATCCCAAACTTAATTTCTGACATTTATTTTTCGCGGGTTTAAAAAATCAACGAATACACAATACAACTCAACTCTATTTGTTTCTGAACTAAGGAGTATCCTTTAACAACCGATATTACCAAATTGTTCCATGCGTAATTAAATGAGAGGTGTAAATTACCTTGACAATGCGTTAATACAGTGTACACAATGACTAATATTACAAAATTTTAAAATGCAATTAAGGGAACTTTTTGAATAGCAATAAACAATGCAAACAAAAAAGAATTGTTTCCAATAAAAAAATTCCGTGAAAAATAGTGACAAAAACATTTAAAACCAATCATTTATATTTAAAAGGCGTAGCTTAAAAAAGCGGTTGTTACTTCGGAAATTATCTAGACGCCATTGTTACAAAATTATTCCCAAAAATAAACAGTGTAGAATAGTGAATACCACAGTCAAACTATAAATATTTTAATATAGAAGCTGCATTTGTTGTCAACAGTTTTAACATCATTATAATAGTAGCGATATGATTACCACTAGTGTTAAAACCGTTATATATTTACAGTTCCTATTCTTCGAACAGCGCAATAATTAAAAAATGCTCTCGTCGACAACAATTATTTACAGTACCGTATATCTACTGGCAATTTCACAAAAAACAAATTTACAGTAAATTATAAATTATTTTTTAGTAAAGATTTATTTTTTTCTGTTTAAATATTAATATTAAGTGAAAATAATTTGACCCATTTTTGTGCGTTTCACAAAAATGCTTAAAATGATGAAAAAAGTTTTAGGCCACTAATTTCGACGACAAAAAATAAATTTCTAACTTTTAAAATTTGTAATACCGAAATTAAGACGTAAGATGTACGGTACATTTCTTTTTTAAACAAATATTTTCTCAACTGTAACCTCAAATTAGAGCAAATATTAGAATGCCAATTTTTTACTCAAACATTTTCATTCCGTTTTAATACATTCGCACAATGAAAACATGTTGGTCTCGTTAAATATCGAGAGTAATTAAAAAAATTGGGATGGAAAACTCAATTATAATGTTGTTCAAATTGTGTTCCAGCACTTAATAATATGCTGAATTGCTGATAAAACACCCAATAAAAAATCTCTTTGCACGCAAAAAAAAAAACCGATGGTCAATCGAGAGATAAATTCAAGAAACAAATCTGTCCACAAAATTAAAATACAATTACACTAAGAATATCGTATGGAAATGTTAATTCAAGGTTATCTCTACCACACAATAAAATTATGCTTCTAAATGACGATTCGATTTTCGAGTATGTTTTCCACACATAACTTTAAGAAAACAAAATCACCGTTTTCAAAGCAGTCCAGCAACGTTGATCCCTCCCGAGACCTTTAACTGATGAGCACGAACAGCAAGTTAAAATAACAGAATGCAACGGGTACTAAAAACGTTAACTATTGTTTGTAATTCGGGTAATTAATGACAAAAATTATCGTTAACAAATTGAAATAACTTGGGCTTATTATTACGGAGTAAAAAACAAGCAAATAGTCTGTACATCATTAGAAAATCAAAATGCATTTGACAACCATCCCAATGTTTCTCAGATGGAACCGAATACTGAACTAAAACACACAACTTTTTAAAACGTAGGATAAAACAAGTCGGCAATTTCACTATATTTAATCTTACAATTGATTAATTTTGCAATTAGAAGCAATCAATATACAGTTACACCATAGTGATAAATTAAGCAAAATTTAAGCCGTGTTGTATTTGCTCACGAATGTAACTCAAATCGAATCAAATATTTCTCTGACGGAGTTACAACTGAACAAAAAATTATACTCTGAAATAAGTTTTGAAATTTCACCACAAAACCTACAACAAAAACTTGTATGGTACGTTTTTCTTGTATATACGAAGCAGACGATGTATTTTATATTTTGTTCCAATTTTAGAGAACAGGAAAAAAAAATTAGTGCACAAAAATTTGCAGTAATAAAAATCAAGCAATGTTCAATGTGAATTTTTCTAGTAGTACTTTGTCCAATGGTACAACAAATGTGGAATCCTCGAAAACATTACTTAGTTGAAACTTCAAATTGCAAGACAATTGGGATATAATGCGTTACAAATTATCGAGGTATAAATTTTTAAATTTTTTGAATAACCGTGGTTTTTAGAGTAATATTGTAATGCACATCTTAACAGGTAAAAATAAAGCTTGGTTAATAGTTTTTCTTTTTCTTAAGAAAAAAATTATTTCAAAATGAGATTCCTTTTTATTTGAAACTGCGAACCTCCTGTGTAAACGAACAGTTATTTACTTGAAACCACTTAAAAATAAAATATTCCGAAGAGCACAAATACAACTAAATTACGGTGAAAACAAAAATTAATTACAATGAGTCACGGGGTGAATAAAACTAGGCCTACGAGTCACGTTCGAACGTGAAGTGAGGAAAACCAAATTTAACCGCCAAATGAAATTACAAATTAGTAATATATGATAACACCTATTCTACAGGAAGAATGCAGCATATTGCGATGTGTACCCATTTGTCTCTGTCTTGCCCGCGTACAAGCGTGGTAATGGCAAATCAGTGAAGTCACCTCATTACCCATCATCCTCTAGCAACGATAATACACAAATTCCTGCAGCATCTACCGGCGATTTCATGAACTGCAGACGATAACGTAATTTTAATTACTATTTTATATATAACTTGTACACAACAGTTTCATTGGAAATAAACTTTGTCATAGTATTGTTAAAACAAAATTATTTTAGCTCGTCTTTTGGCAGCCAGCATAGAAATTTGTAATTTCCTTACTACAACAAAATATTTAACCACGATGGCACTCCAAACTAAAGATCTTAAAAATGAACTTGGTTTTGCCTTACAATTTGATCAATTTGCTCTCGCAATAAATCCTCATTCGATTCTAAACGATAGAGGATTTTATTTCAATAAAATTCCAAACAGATATAAAACTACATTTACTTACCAATAAGGGAAATTATTTTAATGCTTATTGAAACGCGTTGAAAATAAACACACTTTACAGTAGGAAAACTAAAATTAGTTTCTGCACCCAAAATCCCAAATTTTAATACAATGGATTCTGCTTACAGATAGACCACCTTTTAATCCACCCAATGAGCTTATGCAAGTTTTAAATAATTCGTAAAATTAGTAAAATTTTGTGGCTCATGTTGTAAATTACCACACAAATTCTTGAATTCTGTTTACTAACATGAAAATTCCATCGCATTGAAAAGGTACGGGAGACTGTCGAGCATATAAAATGGTAAAATGTTGAGTTAAAATAAAATAAAATTTAACACTTCAAGCTAAAAGTTTGATACAATCAGACAAAATACAGAAAAATTTGTTCACAATCGTAAATTTTAGATGTTTTGTTTACCAAAGTTAAAATTCAAATACTGTACTGTCCATTACTTGAAAACTTCAAAAATAGACAATGCATTATGTATAAGCCATCTCTGTTAGAACAGAAATATTTATGCAACATTTCTACGACTCCTTTGTGTACAAATTATAATATTAAGAACTTTTGTCACAAATGCCAAAACATTTAATTCCAAATATAATTTCAGTAAAATAATTTTTCTTTTTTTTGCTAAAAATGAGGCGATCAATACACGGAGTGGCAAAATAGTATAAAAATACAAGTGTCACACATCTGCTGGTAATTTCAAACAAAAATTATATACAAAAATGCAAAGAATTAATAATTGTATAAGGTGAGACATATTGATTTAAGTACCAATGTTAAACAACAGAAAAATGCAAGTAAAGGTATTTTTTGGACTATCAAAACTGCACCGGTAATGTTTGTTTATTAAATAAAAATAAGAATTTGCACCAATTTAAAAATTGTCTGACCAAATTCCATAACTTGTAAAAAGCATTCTGCTGGATAAGCCTTCTTTCCAACATAACCTTCCCATACGAGACAGAAAAACACTGTCTAGGAAAAAACCATCTCCAACGTCGTACTTGCAAAAACCAAGAAATAAAGAATTTCTGTTACTCGATCTTCTTTGTTAAGATACTAAAAAACACTCATGAATATTTAATCAGCAACAACAGACTAAATACCCACAAATCACCTGACACGGCAAAACCATTTCCAATAATACAGGTAAAATGCTACATACAAAATCATACGACTTAACGCCCCCCTCACGGGAGTTACCTTAACTACTAACATAAACAAACAAACCTGAACTAACTCAAAACACACTACCTACACTCAACACATTCCAAACATAGAGCTAAACTGGCAATTTTAAATTACAATAAAGATTTAACATTATAAACTCATGCTTTTAATAATTAAATAAACGTGTAACTACAATATGCTACAAGTACATGGACTAACACACATTGGTAAAAATACAATTTCGTTTAGTTTTGGTCATGTTAAGAAGAGAGAACTAACCATTGGTACTGAAATAATGCAATAAGTTGAGCAAAGTCTTAGATTATACAGTAAATTCCCAACATGGTTGCTCAAGTTTAAAATATAAAATGACGGTATTTCCGAGAAATAGATAAACAAAGTTTTCAAATATAATTTGAGAAGAATAGTGCAAACAAACAGCAGCAAATATTTGTGCTTTATAATTTTTTTCATCAAAATTGCGACAATGAATTTTTGAGGAAAAAAGTTTGTAAGATTGTTACTGCCACAAAATTTAAACGAAATTTTAATTGCAGAAGAGTTGATATTTCTCTTGTGCCGTAATTGAGTAAAAAAGTCTCTTTACGCAATAATTTACGGTCTAGTAATTATTGGATTACCAACATTTACTTTTGTTGAAAATTAACAAATTATTCCAGGAACAATAATTTGCACAAATGAATTTTTGTCTTACACAAAGGCAAAAATTAGATTGTCCGATACGGTGTACTGAACTTGACGCACGACGTGACAGCAGAAGAACGGGGGAAAAAATGAATGATTACGGACTACGGAGTACGTTGATATCTCCACTTGTCAGTTTTACTTTACTCTCAGTTGTTATTTACCACAAGGAACGGGTTTTACTAGTAATATCGGAAAATTGGATACGTGAAATAATCCCTTATCTAATAAAATTTGTTTTGACAATTTTTAAAAGCGATCTTTAACACCCAACCAACCCACAATGAAATTAAGCGCATACTCTAGAAGAAAAATTGATTTTCCATTAATAAAACCTCTACGACTACGTCGCCCAAACATAGAAAGCAACAACCAACAAATGAGGAAATTTGTCAAAAATATAGCAGAATAACAGATGCACATCGGACAGTGAGACATCATGCGTAAAGAAACTTTTTCACCTGTAGTAACCCTGAACATTCGATTGCTACAAAGTTGCAACATGTAAAACATTGGAGTAGCTCAAGTGAGCTGAAAATTGAAATCTGAAGAAATGGAAAAGCAAATCCATGTTTTATTACATAAACAGTTCTGAAAAATTCTCTCCCAAAACTGTGTAAAAATCTGGACATTACTCAAATGTTAAAACTTCTCACTCGTTTGTGTTGCAACTGTTAGCAATAAAATTTATCATTGTATCCAGCAGGTAACAACAAAAAATAATTTGAAAATAAAATTAATTATTAGCCAACTATTTCATTGATTTGATTGATTGATAAAGATTCACCAAATTAATACCATGCATTGTAACAAACGCAACAGTTCATTAAAAAATGTCATGATTAAGCGATATACACATACGGAATATAGTTGAATACCATCAATAAATCTTCAATTTTTACCACGAAAATTACAACATAAATTCAGTGGATGTTCATACCTCCAATTATGGAAACATTACACAACATTTATGTAAGAAATGAGAACAGCACCAAAACCTACTAAATATTTTATCAGTACCAGATTCGAAGTTAATTAATATTAATAGTAACACAAAACAGTAGCAATAGTGCAATGAATTTATTGGCTGCCCATTGTGTGCCCATTAGCAGAAATTTTCAAGATACAACTGTGACAAAATTATCACTCTTCCACCACACATTTTTTAAACTTTTATCAATTGATTCTGTATTGACCAATTGTCCAAAAAATAGACAAATAAAATTGATAAGTTATTACGGAGTATTTTATAAATTTTGCATACAAAAAATACCATTAAACCACAACAGTTATAAAAGAAATACAGGTAACCTTACTCACAGATTAAGGTTAAGGATAATTCAATTCGAGTACTGATATTTACTTTTTGATCAATGGTGGAAACAAATTCGTGTTCTAGCTTCTTTAAAACAACAAAAGTATTTTTCACTGTTAAGTGTTAATCATTTGAATACTGTACATGTATACAGTACAACGAATGTGGCTTTTGTAAATGCAAATCAGCATTTAATTACGGTTGTTAAAATTTTGGGTAGGTTACCACAATCATAAGATCAAGTAAAATGCCTCGATTGTTTTTCGGCAAAATAAATTCCAGATACATATTGAGTACTTTTTTAAATTCAATTTTAGAGATTAATAACAATCCCTCGAATGAATTTATACATCCTTTGCAATCAGAAAATTGTATTACATTTTTGCAAAGAATTTGCAAAATTACAAATATCAATACAGTAATTACTTTTAACTGAAAAACAACGCTAATTAAATGGAGAACTACGCTATAAGAATGGTTAAATTTCAATCGTGATCAATTACAGTGTTAGACTGACAACATATTAAAATTGAACATTGCGGCAGTTCACCAAATTTTTGTAATAGTATCAATTTAACTCAGCTCTTAGCAAAGACAGTAACTAAAATTTTTTTGGTCAGAAAGTTTAAACGTTTACAAGCGAATAGACAAATGCTCAAAGATTTAAGTTTAAATTTTTCATTAATGCTCGAATTCAAATCGAGAATAATTTCAGCAAAAAATGAAATACCGGGTAACAACAAATTTGCATACAATAATTACACTAGACTATACCTGATGTGGTTAAAAATTACTCAATTTAGAGAGACGAAAGTAGTATAAAACGGATTTTGAGCAAATTGAGGCATTATTCCGATTGGTATAATAACAATTCTATTCAGAGAACAATATTCCAAAAGGCCTGCGTAACACAAACTTAAAACTTTAGGATAATTCAAGAATTGAACACTGGTTTCAAATTGCTGCATTTTGAGTATTCAATTCTACATGTATTTTAATCACCGTGTACTTTTTAAGTATAAAATCAACATTTTTATTTCGTAACCATTTGTACTCCACAATGAAATAAGGCGCTTACTCTACACACGAAACAAATTTCAGAATAATTAACAACTTCTACAGAATAATATGAACATTTAGAAGCAAATATAACTTATTTTACGGTATTAGTAATACAGTCAAATCCGCTTATTTGGAACGCCGGTTAAGAGGGACAACCGCTTTTTTGGGACAAATGTCAAAACCCCAAAACAAATCCCATAAATGAATAGAAA
>JAQIWS010000655.1:0-17667 GCA_034696085.1 Stigmatogaster subterranea | reverse complement strand
TGACACGGTGTATAAACCAGCAGGCTGGTTCCTTGATTTATGTCCAATAATTATTGTGATTCGTGCTGCATAGTAAGAAACCGTTTATCGATAAAAACCATACACACAACAATTAAGCCCAGGCTCGTAGCTATAACCCCACCCTCACTAAAGTTCAATGGGAAGGAAATGAAATTTTCTTTTTTAATTTAAAATTTAAATGGTGTATGCTGAAAAAAAAATTTTGTTGGTAAATTTATTAAATATAGAAATTAAAGTAGTCGTAATGATATCATTACAGTGTTGTAGACTAGATTCAACGCTCGACCTTATACATAGATCATGAATTAGATGTGCCGTCAATGGTGAAACCCCGCGAAACGCATTCATCATAACGGCCTTCACCACACCTTTAATGTAAATCGCACCGTGAGAAGAGAGAAGCTTAATTGGAGCCACGCATTAAGTTAAAGCCCAAACCAAAAACACGAATTTAAATTTTTTTTACATTTTTTTTTGGTTGGTAAAGATAAAAATAAAAATAAGACTGTATATACTTGTACACACGTCAAGTGCTTTTATGGTCGTTTCGACTTTACGTCCATTCCAGTCGCCAGTCAATTACAAATTCCGCATCAACAATATGCTAATCGCATTGCCGCGTCGTAAATCATCATCATAAAATTATTTATTTTATCCAACTTCCATAAATGGCCACTATAAAAATAAGTCCAATGTCAGTGACTTAATATTTTCTCATCTAATCTAATCCACAAGAATTTTACAAAACAAAAAAGTTGCGAGAAAAATGTTAACTTCTTCCTCATTTGACGTAACCACTTCCTCAAAAACTTAAAACTGGCTGCCCACTTAATTGACGGGGAATTTAGCTCGGCTAAGAAGCTCGGATGGTAAAACCCGCCCTCTCGAGACCTGTCACGTATTGTTTAAGAGGCAGGCCATTACGGAATATGTTCATCTTTTTATGCCTTCGAGGATATTTTTTTTCCCCTTCTTCATCAACCTCCAAAATAAAAAAATGTAAATAAAATTAAGAAACTTACCTTTTTTTTCATCCTCCAATCGCGGGATTTATTTTCTATAGAAAGGAAGAGAGAGAGAAAACAAAGTTATGAGTGTTAAGTTACTCATAAAGAAGTTAAGGTTTAAAAACAATGCAGTCGTATAACTGTCAACGAGAAAGGTTGTAATATAGATGAAAGTCGATCCAGTGTTAAACGCAGAGGTTATCATTCGGCGTTCGCATAAAACAATAAACAACTTTATAACGAGATAAAATAATTTTTCAAAAAGATTAAAAAGGAAATAAAAATAGCAAACAATGGCAAATTCTGTCATTTTCTCTGACACCAACCAAATAACAACGTACAAATTAACCGTCGGATAAAAGCAGAAATCGAGTAACATCAACAGCGGACCTCTGGTGAGAAAACGTCAAACCAATTTCAACCGGCGAATAAACCGCATGCCTTAACGAAATAACGAGGTAAACGTTATCCCTTAACCCCTTTCGTTTCTAAATCCAACGTAATTGGTTGGAAATTGGCAGACATCTATCCGCATATCCGCCACGTTAATAAGAGAGCTATTTTTCAAAATGTTGCTGCTAACGAGTTTGATATAGAAAGCCTCGATGTATAATAGATGTCCACTTGACCAAATGAGGCGGGGGAAGAGGCGCCAAAGAGGGAGCGGAGGCGTTCACAACCCTGGCACTTTGGCTGGACAGCCATCACTATTCGTGACGGGCGTGTTTTCAATTACTGTCTGATTTCGCTTTGCTCTCTCTCTCTCTCTCTCTTTTCCGTCCTCGGCTTAATTGACTTTCTGCTTAATTGCTTTTTGAGGGCATCGGGCGAACGAAAGGAGAAAAGAGACTGGCAGGTGAGATGAGCGGCTGCCCAATGGATTCATTAAGCCGAAGAAGCAAAGCAAAGTAAAGCAAAATGAGGCATCTTTAAATTTAATCGTCTTCCTAGTTAAAAAGATGATATTTTCTTATAAGCCTCGTATTTCTGTTGAGTAGTATCCACTACCGTTGCCTACGTTCCAGTTTTTTTATTGTTGTAATTGCTTTTGTTGGCCTCATGTTCGTTTTGTTAAGGTTTTAGGTAGATTTTGTTCTGGTCCATTATGTGTCACTTGCTCTTTTCTCTGTCTTGTTTGTCGCCCGATAACCTCGATGTTTGGGTGACGTTAAACTACCACTACTACTACTATTCTTATAAGCCTATTTTCAACCCGATTTTGTATTTTTGTACAAAACTTTCATTTCTCAATTCTCAGGCAGACAAATTTGCCTCACGTACTTAAACGGTAAAATCCATAGAGGGGATGATGGGATTTTACGGAAATGAGGTCATCATCCTTAGCTAGTTATCAGGCTGTCATCTAGCGAGCGATTTATAAAGCATTGTTTCGCCTTTCTCGCACACCTGACTTGAGTGACGCGACTCCGGCGTGATCATTCGCGCCAAATCTCGCCAGTCTGATGTCTTCATTTTTCCCAAACATACAATCACGTCTCAACTCTCGAGACATGTTTTCTTCAAATCGAAATTTACGCGCCAGTCGAAGGACAACGAGAACGGGTTAATTATCTTGACCACATCGCTTTTTCTGACTACATTAACCCACTTTTTTTTCTAATCTCGCACGAAAAAAAATTATTATCTCCTACAATAGTACATTAAAAAAAAATAATAATATACTTTCACGCGTTAACTCAATAACAAAATCTCGTTTTTCCATTTCTTCGCGTTTTGCAAAATGCAAATGACGCTCGGTTGCGCAGCCGCAGCGGCATCTGTATGCAGACTACGATCTCACCAGAGTGTGTGTCATCGCATCAGTAAGGAAAAAATTCCCCATCAATCACAGATTTCACGAGAAAAACCTCACTTTACGAATAAAAATATTCATGTCAATATGAGTCAGCATTCTAACCACCGATTATTTTTTTCTTCCTCCACAACACCCCCCCAAAAAAAAAAAAAAAAAAAAATCACCACGTAAATAAATAAAAAAAAATTTTTTTTTTTAGGTTTTAGTACCCAATTTTTGATCCCGGGTTTACCGAACAGGTGTGCGAGGAATGCGTTTTGCAAAGAAAAATATGTTTTCTTTCGCAGCCACACTGCCACTAATTATGCCGCTTCTTATCTGGCCCGCTGCACTTCACACTATAAATTGTTTCTTATCTTCATCCCGTTTTCTTTTGAGCTTCTGCCCCCCCTTCACCCCCTCGCCTCCCCCCAAGAACCGAGTCTATACAGTACGTGAACACGATCAAAATCTCTCCATCTGCAAAAATTACCAACAAAAATTCTAAAATTTTAGATTTTTTGTAAAATAAAAATTTCAACTCGTCGGTTTATTTAATCCTCAAACTGAGAGATCACTTTTAAAATGGTCCAGCTCCAATTTTCGATCCATCTCCGCTCCCAATTAAGAAATCACAATACCAATTTAACGTCGTTGCTCTAATTAATTAATTGTCTTTGTCAGGGAGAATTCCTCTTGCTCGCTCGTATTACTGGAGGCCGAGAGCGTTTCTGGCCGACAAATTGGAGCAAACAGCTTGTCAGCATGTGTACAATCAACATCACACTGCCCAGACATGTATAGAAATAACTAACACCCTGCAATCCAATCTCAAATCACCCAACCTGCCATTTTTGTTTTAAATAACATTTTTTTTTTAAAATTTTAAAATTTCCAAACCAGCTGCAAAAAGTTACCCGAATTAAAACCCCACGTAAAGAGTAGGCGTGGCTTTTCGTAAGTTGATCCCGGTGATGGATGGAGCTGCGAAATGGCTACACTACTCCATTACGGCGATGTCCATCTGCCATTTCATCTACATAACCTCACCTCATAAATCTGTCACGCGCTTACAAACTGCCCCCATCCCATCATCCCCCACCCACTCCCATTCTACGTAGTGGACCTTTACGTTGACCCCTCTACTTTCTCTCTCTTACTCCCCTCTCTCGCAAAATCCATTTCTCGATGCACGAGAAATTAACGCTAACAAAAAGCCAACATCAATCGCACCCTTAAAAAGTTTTATAAACACGTGTCGACAAAAATTTTTATTTTTATTTTTCTTAAGGTATAATATATATTTACATATATGTATAACAGCTTCCAGTCAATTACGGCGAATGTTTCTCGCTCGCTCGACATTTACCAACCACAAAGAAAATTGCTCCCACCTCAACGAGTGCTGCAAAACACGCTTGAAAATCCTGATCGTTGTTATTTAAAATGCATGACTCGAGGAGTACGTTAAAAGAAATAAGAAAAAGAAATTTCAAATGTGCCACCACCAGGGAAACCCGAAGAGGCAAAAGGTCGTTACATTCCAGTAGATTGTAGCATATGGCCTAAATATTCAAACTATAAATCAAAATCACCAACTGCCGACTGGTGGCGATCATTATAATCAAAATATATATTTTATTTTTAAATGATGTATTAAAAAGATTATTCGATTCTCGATCTCGGGAACTTCGAAAAAACGGATATAAAAAGATTTATTTATTTATTTATTTATTTATAAAAAAAAATAAAAAATAAAAAAGATTCTTGTGTACATTCTAATTACGTGAATTACTGATTTATTAAAACTGATCCGTACTGACCAGGTAATAACAGGTTTTAAGCTCGCTCGCTGTATCGGAAATTTCACGGTTGGAAAAAACTCGAGATAAATTTACGACATTATTGTTTGGATATAATAAGAAAAGTAAACAAATCAAGGATTACTTTAAAAAAGTAAGAAATTCTTTTTTAATTAGAAGGCGTCTTCTCATCTCTTTTCAAACAAAACGCGAGACGTAACCCTTTCCATCCAACAGTCTCATGACACCATTACCGCACCTTTGCAGACACATAAATTACAACTCTTTCTTTCGCAAACCCCTCTCTTTCTCTCCACTCTTCTTTCATTCACTCGAGCTCAGGGTGAAAACCCTCCTCGTAATGTGGTCATTTGCAGGCCAAGCCACACGACTGACGACGCCAACGTGGACTAGCGATGGCTTACTCATAAATTACCCAACATTCCCCTACCAACCGTTTCCTCTCACAACACCGCCCTCTTTTGACACAAACTTTAACCACCTCCCCTTTCCTTTTTTTACTACATATATATACAAAACTAACCTGAAAATAAAACTTTACGTAATTAATCCATTTTAATGAGTAAAAAATCAAATCCAGTTCGATATTTAAAAAAAAAAAATTCACAACACAAAAAAAATTTTTTTTTCAGTGGAATTTTATAACTTTTTTCACCCAGTAATAAATTTCAAAAATCTTCTCGCGCACTGAATTTTAAAAATCCAAAAATTTATTTTAACAAAAAAACTTAAAATAAAATTAAGTCTTAGGCAGAGACCCCATCTCGTCCACACCTACGTTAAAACCGAGCGGTCAAGTCCATCAGCGTAACTCACTCCAATCATCGCAATTTGCAGCTATTAAACGCGGGTTTCCCTCCTCTCGTTTGCGACTGTTGCAACATCAACGTGATTTGTGCGTTTAAAGTTCTTTTCTCTCTCTGATACTCTCCTAGTATATAAACATAAAATAATGACGGCTAATTGCAGGGATTCCTACGCAATAACTCTACCAGCCTGTCCCGACTTAACGATGCCAAAACATGTCAATAATATTTTCCTCTTATTATTTGTAGATAGCGAACAGACAACTCAACTGATCGGGTTTACTGATTTCGTTTGTTTATCGCTTACGCGTTTTTACCTGTTTAAGGGGAAGAGAGTTTTTGTTTTATGGAAATTGTTAGGTATCGGGTTTTTTGAGTCGAATTGGATCGGATTCAATTAATATTATTAATGCGTTGATTTTTCCAATTTAATTTTTAATAAAAATCAACACCAAAAACGCAACAACGCAAAGTTGAGATGAAAATGACGCAACGTGATGCGTAACGGACAAACTGAATCACGTTAACGTCGATCTCGTTCGATTCGATTTTCATTCACAGATTTACTCTTCCTCCTCCCACCAGAGAGAGAAAGAGAGAGAAGCTCCTTATCTCCCACCCCCATGACCACTAGGGTGGGTTAAATGAATTGATCTCACCCCACCCCAACTCTCAATGACAGGGTTAGAACGAACGGAGTAGCGTCGGAGTGTTCTCAGCCTTCAGCGAACATAAATCAGATTTAAAACGAAAACCCCTCCGCCGTGTGTGTGAAAGGAACCCGTTTCCCGCGTCGCCCTGCAATTGCTCACAGATTGATCAGATGATAAAAAAAAAAAAAAAAAAAAAAAACGCTTCGCGTTTCAAACTGAACTAAAAACTGCGACCTCGTTATAACGAAAAAGTAAAAAACGATTAAGGAAATAAAACCACTAAATTTGAGTTATAGAAAAACGATGACGTTTAATTGACGTTAGGGTCACTTTGGGTGTAGAAAATCGCGTTTCTCGAAATTCTTCCTCCGCGTCATTTGCATTATCGGTTTGACGAAGCGTGAAAGGAACCGAGTGACGCTAGTCCGAAATCCCTTTGCTCCCGAGTGCCTAATGAGCGGGAGTAAAATGTCCACTGCACCCACCCTCTGGCCAAGCCGTCGTCCATCAAGTTTGCGGGTTGGCAAATCCCAACGTTTTCTAAAGATTCGAGCGTCGCATCTCCATCGTCCGTTCATCCATCAGTTGCAACCAGACGCCGACTGTCAAAGGGGTCTCGAGACAAGCCAATCAAAGACCATTACGGAGCAACGCCGTTTCGATTATTAGCCACCAATTTCCTAACGACTTGGCGTTCTAATCTCGTTGAACGCCAATCAACAAAAACACAAAACTCACTGTCCTCGTCTTTACTCAACCCAAAAATCGCCCTCTAGCGTCGTTATTCTCGTCGACACTCCCCCGCGGAGACCGAGTAATCACTTCGCCAAACTTCGGTCACAAAGACGATTCGCAATTAAATCCACTCAACTATTAATTTTCACACTGACCAAAAAAAAAAAAATTTAGAAACTCGATTGATTTTTTTTTATTTTTTTTTTTAAGTATTGTACAGTAATAAAAATAAATCAAGAGATTGGATGAAAATTTTTACTTTTACTGTATATTTTTAGATATAGTATATAACGGGGGTGGTTACACATGGCAACTGACATTGCTTAATCTAGTTGAGTCTTAATACAGAAAGGAAATTGGATAATAAATTTTGCTTCCAAGTATAAATCTTTGAGTGAGCGGGGGCCAGAGTACGTGTAATTATTTTCCATTGCGGGCATTTAGAGTTCAATGTGGAGGGCGAGCTAAAACTCGGAGTATTAAAAAAAAAAAAAAAAAATTGGTAACTTGATTTCGAGAAACAAGTACAAAAAAAAACATTAAAGAAAACTTTATAATTTGATAATAATAAAATAAAACCTAAAAAATAAAAAATAAAACAGAAGCAGGCAAAGGGCCAAAAGAAGGTGGGATAAAGATGGTTTTTCATCTTTATTATCATTTTCATAAGTGGCCAGCAGATGCCGTTGCGAGTCGTAGGCTCGCAGCCAAGGCCAGAAAGAGAGAGCGAGGGCCGAGAGTGTAATTGCATTTTTCTCTGATTAAATATGGTTATCAGAATTAAGTTTCTCTCTCTTTATAAGCATCATACATTTTCAGCTTTCGCCCTTACATGTGTGGGCGTTGGGGGCTAATTGCCCTTTTAATTCACCCCGAGGCTTGTTTTCCACGCGCCCAAATAGGCCTCGCTGTTCTCAAAACAAACACCCCCTCGCCATTCCCCCTCGGCTCGAGGAAAACCGACCAACAAGAATCGAAAACCTCTCCTCCACCCTCGTCACAGCGATCATTGCGCGAGAAAACGATCTCACCACCCACGCCATATTTCCCCACCCCCTCGCTTCTCCCTGGAATCGCCCGCGGGAACAGGTTATTATTACAACCCCAACTCTCCGTACGACGAAGGGGGTTAATTAAAAAGCGCGCAGAGAGCGTGGTCGGTCGTTGTAACGAGGGTCGGGCTCGGTGTATTCTGGTGATGGCGCCTGACGGATCGGCAGACATAATAGTAAATTACGGTGACAGTTGGGTCATTAAGAATGCCGCGCCAAACGGGACGAGGAGAAAAACCGGGTGGAGCGCCCACTTCGTGATTGGCAAGACGGATGCCTGGCAACGGATGCCAACTTCCCGCTCGTTTTTCACGTGGCCCCTCCTCCGCCCACCGTGCCAGTTCGAAACGTGACGTCATTCGCCAAGGGCGATGAAGAGTAATTCGATAAGTCATCGTCAGGGATCAATGGCGAGTTTTCGAGGCTACTTTAAAAAGATAAAAGATTTTTAGCGACTGAGAAAAGAGCGTCGGGTCATTGGGCGAGGGAAATGGCGTTGAAAACGCGTTCCGAATCTCCGGAATGTCAATTTGCGTTTGGGGGAGTGAGAGAGAGAGGAGAGAAGAATGTCGAACGAAACGGTTTGTTTAGACAAAACTCGATTTCAAACAACTTCGCTCCCACGAAGCTGATCCCGCGCAGATGCACGTGGTCCGAGAGAGAGGGGGTCGTGAGAGCAGTCTCCCCTCCCAGACCCATTTACTCCTCCCACCCACTCATCATCCTCGCACGCTGTCACTCTCACACTCATCAATCTGTCAAAAAACCAAAATCGTCAAAAAATTATTCATCGAACAAAAACTTTAAAAAAAAAAAATTTCATCATCACGCACTCCTTATTAGGTAAAGGTCATTTCAAGATCATTGCCACGTCAATTCACCATTTGTGACAATCAAAGTCCCAAAAAAAAAAAAAAAAAAAAAAAATCAACGCCACCTGCGCAACAAAACTTTTCCGTCCGTGTTTATACACACCTGATTGCGCAATGCATAAAAGCGTTATAGCCCCGCGTTTTCTCGCTTCCCCTCCACTCAGAGGGGTTTCTAACTGAGGCCCGTAATATGTTGACTGCGCTGTCGGGGCCATCAGTTTATCAAGGCAAAAACGCAAATTAAATTTTCCGTATTCATTACGGGGCGTCTCGGCGTGCGACCGGAGGCTGAGTCGCCAAAGCTGGTTCCTCTCCCTCGTATACGCCCTTCGAAACGCGCGTAAGCCTAATTAACGGCCTCAACCGAACGCCCTAGCGGCGACTCTATAAATCACTTGGAGAGGGGAAGGGGAGAAAAGTCGCATGGGAGAAAAGAGAAAAAAAACTATTTTATTCGGAACATGTGCGATGCGTTGAAATCAAAGTCCAACTGCGACGACCAGTGGTCAACGATGTTATAAAACTTTAAACAAAAGTTTTAAGGTGATGATGAAAATTGACCTCCTCGTGTTCTGTTGAGTACGAGACGTTGCAAGAAACGCGTTGGTTTTCCAACTGACCAATTGTGCTGTCCAGCGTCCCCGGAGGTTGTCTCTGATGACCACCATGAGTCAAGTAAATTATTGCGCGACAGTGGCCAGTCACGTGACCGCGTCTCTGCCTCCCCTCAAAACACTGTCGGGGGATCGCTCTTTATGCAAACGGAAATGACCTTTTCTGACGTCAAAAGGGCCCCGGGGAACCAACAGCGGCGTTCCGGTTATTCCGAGGATAATTGCGAGAACTAATCACCCTCACAGGTGGACAACACACACACACATATGAGAGAAAGAAGGGGTGAAGCGAGGTCAACGTAAAATAACGCACTACAGTTTAGGCTTAAAAAAAAAAAAAAATCTCGCAGAGGTCAACAATTTTCTGATCTCTTTTAAAATTGAACGTTGACGACCAAAAAAAAAAAAAAAAAAAAAGGTGTCTATAAAACTGTAAAATCAAAACTGACATTCGTGGAGAGACCCACGGGAAAAAATGTTTTGTAGGGTTCGATTTGTTAGCATCGTCCATTATCGGATGAGCGAGGCCTGAGGGACGTGAGCCCGAATGACCAACGCGCGTGCTTTATTAACTTATTAAAATTAAACTCACGGGAAGGGGGGCTTAAAAATTATTTACATTTAGACTAATCTCCATTTTGCTCGCGTGAAGGGTCAGCGCGGGGACGCGCTCGCAACCAATATTTAACCCTATTTCTCTCGGACTGTGCCTACTTGTATTTAATTACACGATGGTAAAAATAAAATTGGGGGGGGGGGGGGTCATCCACCATTTTGTATTAACGACGTTGAGTCGTTGACCAATAGAAGAGGACTTAGGTGTACGTGTGTGAAAACAAGATTTGTTCTCTAAGGAAATAAAGCAGAATTCACGTGACCTCTACTGACATTTTTATAACGCGAAACGCGTAACAACGGTTTTATTTATAGCGAATTTTAATCCAGTCATAATTCACGGAATAAGCACGTATCAACATTCAATTTTTGGAAAATTTTTAAAAAAAATTTTAAAAAATGTTGAAAATTAAATATATAATTGTATTTGAGTTAATTTCGAATAAGCGGATAAAATAACGCGGTAATCACCTGAGTGATTTACGCGAGTGACGATCAATCTAAACCGCGTTGTTGTTGTTATTATTACCTAGCGTCGCGTTTAGTTTTCTATTTTTGCAACTTTGTTTCTCCAATGTCACCGATTCAACTTTAACGCTTTTACAAACGAGCCTACATTTTTCCGCTCTCACGAAAGGTGAGACTTCGGCGCGCGCCAAAATAATTTGTCAGCGCCACTCGGTGGCGAACGCTAACAAAAAAAACTCGCTACTCTTCTTTCTCTTCTCTTCTCCCCATCTTTTTTTTTTTTTTTTTTCCTTTTCCTCAAACTACACTCGTAAAATCCAAAATGAGTGCCACTCAAAGACCAAAGCCCCAACACAACAAACTCCATTACACTGTCGATAAGACGACCGCTTTATATCGAGGGCGCCGTTTTTGAAACATTGTTTCCATTAAACTTAACTTTTGTTCATATTTTTATTTTACTACTCCCTACAAAACCCTTTTTTTTTTTTTTAAATATTAAATTCCGGTTAATCGGGACACCGGTGTTCCGAAACATCGGTTAATCGGGACAAGTGTTTATTCGCGACGAATCCTTCGGAATAGTTTTTTATTAACGTAACAAATTCCGGTTAATCGGGACACTGTCCCGATTAACCGAAATTTATTAATTTTTTTTTTTTTCGATCGTTCGGTATCTGTTTCATTTTCCTTTTCTGCCGATACCTTATCAAAGCAAGTGATGATTTGAAAATCCTCCCCTTTACAACTTGTTATCGATTCACCGCTGATGTTGGCGCGAAACGGGACGCGCGCACTCTGGTGACTCCGAGTGCAACTACGGGAGAAGTGTTGAAATAAATAGGCCAGATTAAAGTTAATATGGCGGGGAATTATTTTTCGCTCTTTTAGGGAGAGGGAGCAGCGCGACGACGGCGTTCAACGCGTTGTGGAAATAAAAAAAAAAAAAAAAAAAAAGTAGAGCCAACGCCTCGAAGCAAACGACACGTTAAACGAACGCAGCTCCGCGAGAACGAGTCAATCAAGAAGAAAACTAATTGGTGGCAATCAAGAAACTCAACTCTTATAAATCATAAAACCCACACTCTTCTTAATTCCACCATCGACACCTTCGCAACCACCACGCCTCACTTTAAAAAAATTACTCCTACGTCACTCGACTTTCGTAACCCCGAACGATACAATGTGCAAAGTGCTTTTAACGCGATAAAAATTTAACTCTCCATCAAACCTCTTCCTTTCTCAAACCACACACACACACATACACAAAAGGTGAGTCGAGACGCGGTCCGCGGGTGGGTGGACTTTACGACTGTGACCCCTTGGTGGCGGGGTCAGCGAGCTAGCGGGGGTGGAGACGGGCATCTTATATTCCCCACCGTACGCGGAAAGGAGAACCTGAGTGATTTATAACTGCCTCCTGACTCGGCCGGCGTCTCAAAATGCTTCCATAACTCTCGCGCACAATCTGTCTTAACAACCTCAACTTCTGGGAAGTATTGAGAGAGAGAGAGAGAGAGAGAGGGGCACTGCTTATTGAAACATAGCCTGGAGGAGGGGGACTGTTGGTGGCCACCTGAGATTATTTTTGAGTCGGGAGTCGGCAGTCGCGCGTGCGGAGAACCCGGTAGCGTTTTCGCATGCGCGTGTTTCTTTCGCCCGTTATTGATTAAAAGCGTGCAACAATGTCGCGCCCTCCCGCGGACGATTTATGCTGTCTCTCCAGTGTCCAATGGAGGTGTGAATGATGGCCACTAAACGTCACGTCACGTGGCTCGTAAAGCACAACGCACCGGCGGGAGGCGAAGGGAGTTCGCGTTCCATCTGCGTGGAAATTGATTTTCCTCCTACTCCACCTTCACTTAGACCGTAGCGAGAGAGGAGAAAAAAAATAACAAACTTTGGTGCTCTTTCTGCTAGAAACAAGGATGGCACCAGCGATGGACATTAATTAAACTGCACAAATCCATCACCACCACAAGTCTGTGGTGAACTCGCTAACTTGCAATTAAAGTGCTCGACAAACGCCGAGTGTAAACATCGACTGAATCACAATTACATTTTCACCCACTCTTAAAACTTCCTCTTTCCAATAACAATATTTCTCAAAACGGACAGAGAAAAATATAAATATCGGCGCGTTCAACACAAAAAATAAAAGGGAGGACTTTATCACGATGCCCTCTCTCTCTCCCTTTTTTTTCTCCCGCTCTTTCTCACCATTGAGGGTGCGAACCCACCCCATCCTTGCGGCGTTTTTATCGTCACGGGCCCCATGCCTCCCTCCTTATTTATTTGCCACGCGTGCAAGATGCGAGGGAGAGCCAGCGTTCACTGTGGGTGGAGGAGTCAGTAGAGAGAGAGAGAGAGAGAGAAGGGAGAGGAGGTGTAGTGGGAATGTTGCGGTCCTACCTTAGCCATTCGTCAAACTCAAAGTACCACGGCCAGTAATAATAAAGGTAGACCTATATCTCACCATTGACACGCGCACATAAAAAGGCGTAGTGTGTTTATTTTATTTCTTTTATGAAATCGGTATAATATAAACGGAGGCTGAAAACGGCGTGCATCTTTAATTCGCAATTTTTCTCGTTCTCTCCGCCGCGGAGGCGTAAGCACATAAATAAGAGGGACGCTCTACTTAATTTATTAGCCAACAGAGTTGAAAACAGTCTTCCATTAGGCTTTTCTTGAGACTGGACACAGTGAGACATCTCTCTCAGCTGTCTGCAGCGGTGCTTCAGATGTATATCCTCCCCCTACCCCACCGCCGTACCCACCCTCTCTTCGCCAGCGTCTCTGAAATCCCCCATTAAGCCGTGATCCATGGGCGCCATTCTCTCTTGCTATGTTTATCGCTCCAGTCGTCGTCCACATGTAATGAGAGCTTAGCGCAAGAGGCATTCCGATTCTAATGAAAGCCAACATGAATTGTACCGATGACACCAGTCGCCTGGCATTGACCAATAGGAGTCTCCGACGCCACCTTCTACTCCAAGTGCCTGCAGGGGGCAAGCGCACTTTTACTGTTCCTCAGAGACATCCGCCAAGGACAGCTTGTGTCCATCAAAAGGTTGAGCGCTATCCTGTTTCCATGGAGATCCGATGCGCACCCCTGAGAACCCCGTTGTCATGGAGACGGGCGAGTGATGGAGTAGTCTCCCCGCGCGTCCGTTTCTAGGTAGACGTGTGGGTGGGAGGTTTCGACTTGAACTCAACCACTGCACAAACACGAGTTCAAACAGTCGGCAAACAAACGTGGAGTGAAATAAAAATAAAACGAGTCGTTTTCAAATTTTATTTTAGTTTATTTTATTTTATTTTAGTTTTGCTTCAACGCGGCGGCGTCTTAACTGATGATGAATAAATCACCAAACGATGAACAAGAATTCCGCTTATCTCCGAACACCACAAAGGAAAAGAAGGCAAAGCGAATGAGAAATCTCCACCAGAGACATAATATAAATCACGAATTATTGCGATAAATAACAAAATTAAATTAAACCCCCAACCATCACGACTCGGGATTCTCGCGAGAAATATTTTATCCTTCAAAACTCGGAGAGAAAGAAGTTCAAGAACCCAAAAAAAAAAAAAAAAAAAACCAATTGCGTTTTCTTCTTCTACTTCTTCTTCTGATTGAAGAGCACCTGACACGAGATGAAGTAACCAAGGAGACAACGCTGGATTCAGGAAATGACGAGTGCGTGATTGATAGAAAAACGACCCCCCACTCCTTCAATTCCCCCATCACAGCAACATAAACAGGTTAAAAGGGATTGCACCCACACCACTCTACACGCTCACCCAATCCCTCGCACCCCGATACAACGAACCCCCTCGACCTCACCACTCGTTCTACCGAGGTAGGTAGTTTTGTGATTGTGAAGTAGCCAATGTCCAGTTTTGCTGTCACGGATTCCCCCGAGACTCGACTCCATCCCTAACTTCTCTATTGTGGATTCACCTACTCCAATGAAAAAGTGATTTTTTCCCCCCTCATCTCTCCTGTTCTCCACGGATAAAGCTTTAAAGCGACGCCGACTCTGATTGGATTTGAACCCACGTCAGAGAAAATGGCGGCTTTGATCGAAAGTGACAAAAGTCCGTGTCGTTTTTAAGTTAATGTGAAAAATAGTGGTTATCTTTAAATACGTTTAATTAGGCGGTCAGTGACCAAAGGGTGAAACGCGGGCATGGACGGTCGCCTTCGACAGAGCGGTGAAATGGACGGTGACGGACCGCGGATGAAATTTGTCTCGGGGCGAGCGAAGCCCGGACACCGGTGTAGATGGTCATAAGTCACAAAGTTCCCGATAAATTGAACGTCTCCGAAATAGTAAATGTCAGCCGAATTAGGCCTATCACTCAGTGAGGATGACCGCAATTCAAGGGTGGTGGGAGGAGGCGGTCGAGGTTTCAATAACGGGCCCCCGACCAACAGCCATCGTAACTCAGAGGAACCCTACTTGACCTCAATGTTCTTTTTATCCTGGCTATAATTTAACCGAATAAGAAGAAAAAAAAAAAAAAAGGATGGTAAAAAAAAAAAAATGTGAAATAAACACAAAAAAATCTTTTGTTAAATTTGAGTCAAAAATGGAGTCTCTAGAGACGCGAAATAAATTCATTTGCACTCACCAGGGGTCAGCAAACGTCTTCTGCTCACGATCCCTTTTGATTCGCTCGTTGAGTTGCCCCGAGGTGGTCATCACTCGAGTGACGTACAACGCCATACGAGAAATTCGCGCCAAATCTTTCCCCGAGGTGTCCCGGAAATGGAGCGCGATTCGCCGTCGGGCAAACTAAGAATTCAATCCTCGCTTGACCAAAAGGCAAAAATGAAACGGATCCGCGTTGCGTTCGCTGCCTCAAACAAAAGAAGGTGCAAACTAAGACGAACGCGCACAAATATAACCACGTCTTTTAAATTAGTCGCCATCTCGAGTTGCAGCAAACTCGATTTTTATCACTCGGCCTCTTTTGTCGGCTGTTATCAGAAACGCACCCAACCTTCATTGTGCACCCATCATTGCACCACCAACTTTTCGATACAATGAGCGCACAAGCAACGCTGCCCGTTTAATTTGAGTTCTGACACAAGCATCAATGTGCCTTTTGTTTGCGAACAAAGAGAAAAGAGAGAGAAATAATATAATCTCCCAAACTCAAACAACTTAGCTTCATCTGACAGTTCAGTTAAGGCTGAAACAGTTGTCACTTGACAAATTGTTCATGAATAAAAGCAATCTACAACCCCATCACACAACCTCCGAGCCAATTAATACCAAAAGAAACGCTTCTTGCCTCCTGCGGAGGCGCCAAGTGCACTTTAATTACACCAGTAATTGCAATAAAAATATTTGGTCTCCAACGAGTTAATAACGCTGCGCGTTATCTCGATTAGTCTCAACGATGCGCAACTTTTTATTTTTATTTTCGCTTTTCGATTTTAGGTTTTACTCTCGTCTTTAAGAGTTGAGACTTCCATCACTCGTGATGGTGATGAGATCTAGCGTGATGGTCGCTGGCCGCACTTCTCGCCCCTTGTCTCGTGGCGTTCGAGATTTGAGGCACGAGCAACGCGTAATCCCAGCTATTTCCTTCGCCGCCGCGGTGAGGGCCGTTTACATAATGCAAGACTGGCCGAGATAGTTTGTTCCATACCCAGGAAATAACATAGACAATACATGGCTAAAATGCAATAAATTCCCATTTGGGCCTCCTCCTACTCCGCTTTCGGGTCCGACCTTCTGCTTGATTAAAGTGGCGACTGACCACAAGATCCAATCATCTGTCTGATGGTGGACGCCGGCCGTAAATACCAACTCTTCCCCGTTACAACGCGGAGAGAGAGAGAGAGTTCAACTCGGCTCCGTCATCCAAACTCTATTCTCAGACGCTACCGCGCGTTCGTAAACCGAGTGTTTAACCCGTTGATTCCCGTGACGCTCGAATCGAACGCCGACGTTTTCTCCGAGGAACGCGTTGTTGTTGTTATATCGAGGTTGCAACGGTAAGACTCGACTCATCTCCCACACACGAACACTTTTCTTCGTCTCAGATGAAGAATCGTAAAATGGAAATGGACATCACGCGAGAAGCAATTGACTCGAATTGGTGGAGAGAGGGCGCTGTCTGCCCATCCATCCATCCACACCTAATCGATAGCAACAAACATCGCGTGTTTGTTTGCTCGCTCCAAATTTTTTTTTTTTTTCGTATTATTTTATTTTTAGTCGTTTTAAGATAATTACGACTCAATCATCATTTCAAAAAGCGTTCTTTTCTCATCACCCTCATTTCTAGATGATACGTCACAGCTCAACAGCCCCTTACTGTCACTAGAAGAAAGAAGAAAAGAGTTCCATCTGGTGAGTTAAAAAAAATTTACGGGCCAATGGAGTCGAGTAGAAGAGGCCATAACTCCAACTTCACGGAACGAAACTCAATTTTTCGTCACCGACGTTGGATTGCGCGGAGCGCGAATTGGTCATTGTCGAATTAGTTGGTCAGTTAAAAATGACAGAGCGGGGGAGGAAGAAGAAGAAGACGCAACTGACCACTCGACCTAAGAGTGAAAAATGTCGGGTGACGTGGCCACGTCCATCTCGCGTGGATTTACCAAGTGTCACGAATCGAACGCTAACTCTTAATTAGTGGAGTGGCACGACCATTGGTCAACCGACTAAGCCCTGTCCCGTCAATCTAAAGGTGCGAGGCTCGGTGGACATCATTATCCACCCATGCACTCACCAACTCCCAGCGGGCATCTCTCTCTCTCTCCAGCCACCCATCCATCACGTGACATCTTGTCGTCCACGCTCGCTTCTAACGAGGGGGCCAGCGAGTCCCCAGTTCACCATGACGACTACAGGCTAGAGCCCTAATCAAAGGGACGATGCCCTGTCAATGTCAAAAGACGACTCACCACTTCCTAATGGGAATTTATGACGAATTTTGTGACCACGCCTCAAGTGGTCGGATTCGGAGACCCCACTACATTGTTAAATGAAATAAAAAGGCGAAATAGGGGGAAGTAAAAAGAAGATATTTTTCGGGGATAGCGAGTGAAAAGTGTACGTTTCAAAGTGATCGGATCCACGAATAAATTGGCGGTGACAGAGGAGCTGACACGCGATCGAACGCTGTCGCCACTGCAACGCGGTTTGAGACGCCGGGGGCGAGCGTCTGACAGCGAGAATC
>JAQIWS010000654.1:0-17682 GCA_034696085.1 Stigmatogaster subterranea | reverse complement strand
TCCTTTTCTTGTAGTTGCCTCTTATCTGGAAGAGAATTGTATAGTAGTGTTTTTATGATTTTGTTTTGTGTTTTTTTACTACTTGTCAGTCACCCGATGACCTAGCTGTTTGGGTGACGTAAATTAAATCAATCAATCAATTTTTCCATTTTCACACCATAGTTCCCTTTGCCTCATGGTGGTGTTTGTGATTTTTGGTATAGTCTGCAATAATGTTAATTGCAAATTTTCATAAAACAATTTGCTAAATACATCAATGAGTCTCGCTATTGCAGACAACAATGATTATGATGAAAATGGAATTTGTTTTCATGGAGGAGCTGTGCTAGTTCTCCACTTCTGATTACAAAATTATGGTTGTTGCTGTTAGACTCTCAGACTCACTCTGTATAACACCTAAAATTTCCTGCAACCACCAATTCCATACCAATCGAACCTGCCTTCTGGAACCACAAAACTCAATGGGAATAACAGTTGCATGCAACTATGGGCCCTTTATTGCTGTTTAGTTTATCCCAGAGTAAACTGTTAGTATTATTTTGTGGCACTACAAATCCGCAGACAGCGCATGTAATCTCTATCCTATACTTGAGGCAAAGTACAGTGGTTTAAACGCAATCTATTCTTCATCCAGGTCACTGTCAACAGGTCCACCTCCTCCATATTAAACCTCACTTAATAAAATGAAAACAATGTGAAAAGTCAAGGCTCTCTCTTTCTTTCTTACAAAATTCTGTACTTTGAGATAATGACTTTATTTTAGCATCAAATTACAAGTTACAAATTAATGCGCGTAGTTGACGTTATTGCCGATCGGCAATTAGGACTATTAACATGTCCATCTCGCACCCATTAATTAAAATCATTGTAATGCCAACCTTCCATTATTCTATCTGCGCATTGCAAGCAAGAAATAAGATGCTCACAAGTTAAAAAATAATATTTCTTTCACGATCACGACATGCACTGGTGCAACTCTTCATTTTCTTGTAATTGCTCCCCAGCAGATGCCGCGTCGATAATTTAGGTAAAGACTGAGAATACGTAGATACAGATTGTGATGAACTCGTTTCGGCATTCAGTGAACTCGGTTCGGGTTGAGCTGTATGATATTTGGCGTGTGACAAACTTGGTTCAGATTGCGCTGTACTCGACTCAGCTTGCGACGGATTTGGTTCTGATTGCGATGAATTCAATGCAGTTTGATTATCGTTGTAGTGAACACAAATCTTGCCTACATTCCTTTAGCTGATGAATTGCGATGGTCGTTAAGTATGAATTTCATTTTTCGAATTCGATGCACAATTAATCCAGTACTTGCCCTCGAAATATTTCCTCACAGTAAATTCTAAGGTCTTTAGTTTTTGTAGCAAATTCCATGGATTATTTCCATGAGATAGTCCAATTCGTGTCCGAAGTGTACTATGGAAACTTTCCACGTCATTGTGTGTTTGTGACGAATTAGAACCTATACTGAAACTCGTCAAAACCAATACGAATCAAAGTAAGTTATAAACATATATGGTAAAAAGTCAGTACCGAAATATTTTGCTCTTCCTTAAAATTGTGAATGGCTTGTAACCCACCATCCATTAAGTTTTCAGGCAGCAAAGCATTGTCATTTTGTTAGCCTTTTTAACAACTCGTTTTGAAAAAATTGCTCTCTTAAACCCAATTTCTGCACTTTCCTCCAGCTTGTGTGAAACAAAAAAAGCAATCAGCTAAAAGATCGGGGTCTGGAAAAAGCGTAGACAAGGCATTTTGCAGCGCGGTTTCGAAATTGGACGTTATTACTTGCGGATTTAAATACAGCACTATTAATTTCACGTAATGTTGGAGTTCGACACACGCTGACTGTGTTTTTTGAGTCATTAACGCATGCACGACGGGAAATGTATAATCGAAAGCAACGCAATAAATAGTGCAAAGTTGGTACAAAATGGAAGGCACAACATTGAATACTGTGTCGATTTGTATGTTTGTAGAGCTGCTACGCACTGGTAACAAATCAACTGCAGTAAACATTGGAATTGTACTACCGTCAGAAGCGATGAGTTACACGCAAAAACGGTTTCGAATCGATTGATTAGTTCTATCAAAAAACGTTGTGCTTCATCATCGAAAATTTCTCGGTAACGTGCTGCGGTTTCGTCAGTCACTCGTTTGCAGTTTTGCAACAGCTTTCATTTCTGAATTGATGACTCATCTACTCGTGATTGTGAACATCGACTTTCATCACACCTGTAGTATGTTGAATTGCCATGTGGTTTATCTACTCGACACACAAATCCGTTGCGCACAAATAGTCTTGTTTCAAAAGTTTAATTACACCTTTACTTTTCATTTTTCTCAAATTTAACTTAATATTAAATGATTGCAAGTGGATTCCATATACTTACACGCTAAATAAACATTCTCATCAAGTTTCGGAATCTCACATTGCACAAAAATTTCTACTTCGCAGATTGGTGGTTTTTCAGCTGTATCAAAAATGTACATTCGCATACAAAATGTTGTTTTACATGTGCGTTGAAATTTTTAAGGTCCACCATTTGTCCTTAAATGGTGAAATCTTCTAGCAAGATTTCTGCGTGTTTTTGTTCGGTTGGCTGTTCTTTAGCGCCACTCACACTACTACTGTATCCTCGTGCAATTCATGCGTGTTGTCATGCTGGCTTTTCCCTTCAAGATAACATGAGACGTGTGACACGTAGATGAATTATTAGCGATCTGACATGATCTCCTTAAAGGTACAGCTGATAACGCCTGTGTTTTGCTTGCAAACTAAGTTCAAGTCAATTTATGTACAATCGTGTTGTCAGTGGCCATCTGAACTTTTTACTTATTATTTCCACATTTCTGCGGATCAAACTGAGGATTATCTTGCAGTAATTTCTAATTCTCCTCAGATGTCATTGTAGCCCTGATGAATATTAAATTTATTGTATGCCAAGCAAATACTCCCCATGCCCTGAAGGGCAATCACCTTGCTGCCTGCTGATTTGCACTCTTTTAATTCTTCTTGAATACTGCCAACAGTAAGAAAATCCACCTGTTCTTTTAGAAATATTACATTTTTACTCCAAAACACAATGTTTTCCCATCTTTTTTGCCAAAATATTTTACCAGCTTCCAAATTAAGCCCTTCCTATTTTTGATTATTTGAGATTTGATTTGAGCTTCGTTTTAACACTCCAGCTCCTGTTATTGTGGACAATTGTCCACACCGTGTTTCATGAAAAGCAAAACTTTTAAAAAAATATTTTTTTAAACCCACTTCAGGAAAAGGGGTGACTAGTGATACACGATGGCCTACTATCTCTTGCTTAAAACTGCTTTAAATGTGGACAAACGTACACACTAACAGGACTCCACGTTAATTTCGGACGATAAGAGTTGGAGCCCCATTTGGTTCAAAAATATATCTTAAAAATATATTGTGAAAAGAATTGTAAATGTGTTGAGTAATGTTTTGAAAATGTATATTTTGCAATGTATTGTAAAGTAGTGCAATTTTCGGACTTTTCATAGATGTTTATACCTATGGACTGTTAGGTAGTGTCACGGGTCTCCTGGTGGCGACTACCGTTAGTTGACCCATGACGTATTAGGATCTTGACCCATATATGTAAGAACAAAATAAATGTCATCGCAGAATACTACTCAACTGCATACGTGGTGGCCGTGGATTATTTCTCAAAATTTCCTGAAGTGGTCAAAATTCCGTCAAAGTCATCATCGGCAGTCATCAACGCTCTTAAATCGATATTTGCGAGAAATGGAATTCCTGTTACGATCATCACGGACAACAATCCATTTGCTTCCGCTGAGATGTCGCGTTTTTGCTCAGGTGTGGGACATCGAAATAATAATAAGTCCCCATTACCCTCAAGCCAATGGTCAGGTACGCACAGTACGGACAGTAAAGACGATGCTAAAGAAATGTGCTGAGGATGGCTCAGATGTTTATTTGGGCTTGCTTCAGCTGCGAAATGCCCCAATCAGCGGGACTAACTTTTCGCCGGCACAATTGCTTAACTCGAGATGGCTGCGATCACGCATTCCTTACAACAAAAACCTCCTGAAACCGTCCGTAGTGGCAGATGTGCACTGGGCATTGTGAAGCGTCAGGAAGATCAAAAACGTCACCACGACCTCCGAGCACGCCCCTTATAACCGATTTTGCCTGGACGAACGGTGCGCGTCCTGAATCGAACTGGAGAATGGGATCTCGGACAGATTGTTAGACGTGGCGAAAAGCCTCGGTCGTACTGGGTGAGGATGGAGAACGGACGAGTTCTGAGGCGAAATCGGACGCATCTGAAACCTACACACAAGAACATGAACGGTGGCAGTGAATGGGATGCTGAGGTGAACAACAATAATCATAATGCAGAAATCAGAATCAATGGCAATAGACAGAATTCAGACGAGAACAGCATTCCGCCAATAAATCCTGAGGTAACCACAAAAGACCAAATGAACGATGGACGGCGGCAGACTCGGAGCGGTTGGAACATCATCACACCCACATGATTTGCTGATTGAGATCAACAACGTGAAGCAAAATTATTCAAAGGTCTAACGATCTTGAGGGAAAGTTGTTAGGTAGTGTCACGGGTTTCCTGGTGGCGACTACCGTTAGTTGACCCATGACGTATTAGGGTCTTGATCCACATATGTAAGAACAAAATAAAGGTCAATCGGAGACCAACTTTAGAACCTAACAGATGCGTCTTACATGGACAATCTATTGTTTTACGTATAAATAAATGTAATTTTCGTGGATGGTTAATAATTGTACAATACATCTCTCGTACTTGTAAAAATGAATGGATAGTATATTGCAGAATAGATCTTATGTATATCTCAAAGTGGACAGATGATGTATTGTAAAATAAATGTTTCAAAAATTTCAGAACCGACAAAAAATATTTCACACAATATTGTTTATTATTATGCAAATAAATTTCAAATTTACATTACTTAAAGTCGTTTTTTTTTGTTTCAATCGAAGTTCTGCACATTTCACGTTGACCGTTTGTCCAAATTCACCCTAATACCTCGTTCGCACCAACAATTTGGATGTAGATCCACGTGTGTGAACGGAAACCATTTCACGGATGTTAATCAAACTCGTGTTCAAACTCAATCCATGAACTAAGTTTTAGATACTCAGTCGGTACGTGGATCATGATACAAATGTTTGGCGCACGCGCAAAGATCCCACCGCAAATGGCGGATGTGTTGCCGATAGCTAGCACAAATCGTGAAAAATAGCAGTTTAATTGGCAGAATTTCAGACTTCTGCTTACACCAATGTCTTAAACAAGTTAAGTAAAATTATTTTGGTAAATAAAAATCACGGTATAAATTTTTTTCTGTTACGATCAAGTGCTCTTGACGCGGCTAGCCATTTTTATAGGGATGCGATCGCTTTGGGGTGGTATGAACACCTCTTCAATCTAATTCATGATCCATTGGAGTTTGGCGGATTGTTTTATCCTGGATCAACAGCCAATCTATTATGATCCACCGGTGAGAACAAGGTATTAGGCCATAAGCAACGACGGCACCATTGATTTGGCAGACGTGTGATTTATTGCATCGTACCATTGTTGATGTATGAAGACCTTGGAGTATGGAAAAATCTCCACCTGCGAGAGAAAGGGAAAAAACGCTTACCTTCTTTATATTAATTCCAGTTGTTGTGTTTGGCGCGTCAACTGTTGAACTTTGCGTTGCTGTGAGACTTTTGTTGTCAGTAGATGAATTCTCACATTTGATAACTGTCAACTACTCGTTGCAGCAGAGTTGGAGCATCTAAATAAATAATAATTTAATAATCAACAACTAAAGTAAACTACCTGTCAGTAGTAACGTTTTTATTCGCTCGTTTTCTGCAATTATTTGCTCGTTTTCTGCATTTAATTGCTCGTTTTCTGCATTTAATTGCTCGTTTTCTGCATTTAATTGCTCGTTTTCTGCATTTAATTGCTCGTTTACTGCTTTTAATTGCTCGTTTTCTGCTCCTTATTGCTCGTTTTTTTTTCGCTTTTAGTTGCTCGTTTTCCATAGCTCAATGAGCATTTTCAATTATTTTGCTGGTAGTTTCATTGTCATCCACGATGTCAGTTGTCTACGAAAAAAAATTGTACATCAAACACCATGTTAGCTTGAATTTGTTATTGATTAATCTGCCATCAGCAGGCGCTGACAATATATACCCTGCTAACCCATGTCGTCCTTTGGATGTTTCAATAAGGTGCAAAATGTCTGAAAGACATCGGATTAAAATTGGACATCTGTGGGACGTGTGATGACTGCCCCCTTAGGGAAAATTCGCTATCTAAAATACTGATATCCAAAATTCTTCCAACACTTGAAGTTCTTAGGGTCTCAAAATTTGAATGAATTGTGGACATCCGAAATTCATCCAAAAACTGTCAACCAAAGGATCTTAAAAGAATAGTTACTGTACAGCTCCTTTTCAAAAGTTTAAGGAATAGGGAAGAAAAAATGTTTCACAAACTTGTCATTGAAAATGTTGACTAACAATATTATCACAGAGATTTGCGGTTAGATTTTCTTAAAAAACCATTATATTTACTCTCTTTTGAGCTATTAACATCATTTTACAAGTCGCAGAGTTCTCATGCAAAACGTTATTGTGTGTGTGTCACTTGTTTCAAAAGTTTAAAGAATGCTGTCACATGTTTCATAAGTTTAGAGACTAGCAACATTTACTGCAATGTGTGAACTCAGTAACTCACGTGTGGTTCTGTACACTTAAACTGTAGAATTAAGGTTTAATATGCAAGCAATAATCACCTGATATTTCGAGGGATGCAGTTTGGCTCGAAATTACAAGTACAGCTCCTATTGTTAAGGCAATGACTTAGCATGTTGTGAACAGTATTTAAATTACATTCAAGCCCAACTTCCTTTTGCGCCTAAATTAAGTCTTTCTTTGCTGGTGATACTATTTTCTAATGCACTCTATGCATTTTGCACTGCATCATTTTCAGTGGGACCCAGGTCTGATGGATTTGAAGTCCAAACATGTATCTTGAAATGCTTCACCAGGTGACTAACTCATCACAACTTTGGTTTTATGAGCAGATGAGCCTCTCAATGACTTTTTGACAAGTTCAACAGTAAAAGCCACTGATTTATAAACTATATTCCGTAAGGCATTCATGATTTTACACATTGACACGACACAAAGTTAAAGTGAAACATTTTTTCTTCCCTATTCCTTAAACTTTTGAAAAGGAGGTGTATAATCATTTTGTAGTTTGTTAATCTATTGCGCATGCATACTAATAATCTAAAAACAGATTGCTGCATTAATGCCTTTTATTTACCATCATGCACACTTAGCCCAAAAATTCGGCTAATTAATTATCTGTTCCATTGTCATGTTTAAGGTGTCAATGGGTTCTGTGCAGATAGTACCATCATTATTTATCATTTGATGTTGTTTTTCTTGAAACATATTGATTTACTCTAATCTTTCCACTTCAATTTATTCCTGACCTTAACCAATGAATTTTGAAATTTTATTCCTTTTCCTTGAACTTTATCAATAGAATATCACGATAATAAAAATAAGCCTTCCAAAAAATTTTTTTCTTCGGAAAGTGAATAAATATAAATATAGTACCGGTACTTCAAGCTACACGCTGTTGACAAAATGCTTCGCGTGTTAACTCTCTTTCTGTCAGGAGCTTTAATATGTAAGCAAGTTATTTATGGGTTAGGTAGTTTAATTCTCGTTTGTATCGTTTCAGTTGCGAATTCTTCACGTTGTCCTTACATGCTAGAGCCAGTCTGTGGTTCAGATGGAGAATTGTATTACAATGAATGCGATTTACACAAACGAAATCAAAAGTATGTAACTACTTATTTCAAAAACAATAATTAAATAAATTGTTGTTTCTGCAATTGTCATAAAAGCAATGATGTCAGAACAGTACTATGGACGGATTGTCATGTAGATTGTGACCAGCCGCATAAATGCCCTCTAGAGTACTCTCCACATTGTGGTTCAGATGGAAATATCTACAGCAATGGTTGTTTATTTCTATGGGCAAATTGTGGGTATGTAGTGAATAGTTTTTAGAGATTTTCTGTGTGCCACAATCATAAAAAAATCTTGTGCAGAAAACCGACTCCGATGGTGCACGAGCCTTTGTACTACTGTGTTGCTAAAAAATGTCCGTATAATTGCAATGAAAATGATGTAATTTGCATGGCTAAAGTGTCTGAATGCAGGTGAGTTGTTTGCCAAATGTTATCAGCCATGGACGTCGAATAATTGTTCATTTTTACCAGAGCCCCATGGAAAATATTTATGCCCAAGGCGACGTAATGATAATAGTAATAAACCACATCAAATTCAGCAAAATAGCAAAATTATTTGTCGTTGTAAACAAATACAAAGACCTTTACTGATATTAAAACAATTTCAACTAATACCGACGTAAATCAGAAGCATAAATTGTATGTTCAGTTGTAATAAATTTATGTATTAAATGCTATTAGTCGTACGCAATTTATTTTATTGTCGTACAAACAATTTTATTTCACTATAATTTATTTACAACTACAGCAAATTGAAAAATTGTAGCAATTGTGATGTTGAATGTAAGGAAATAATTACAGAGGATTTTACAACAACTTTGTTTCCAATATTGTACCAACTTAAAAACAATTGAAACTAAATTGAATAATTATTCGATTAATTTTGTCTGTGGTGGTTATTTGCGTGCATTGCCATTTTAATGCTAATGACAAAATGAAAAATTAATAACTAAAAGAAATCTCAAGAAGTTGTACCAATATTAAAATTAACTTTAAGCGGTAATCGTTTTAGCACTTACTTTATGTGAACACTTAATGGGAAAATAATTGATAAGCTTCCAGTCGCCTTCACTTAATCCAAATGACACATAGATAACGATAAATCCACATGAAATGACATAACCTCAAGAGGATAGTATTTCCCTAGATAGATCAAAGTTTTATTATTCCTGCACAACCAGCATTGAGCGAGTTCACATTTTTCTGCACTTTTGTAACTGTGCGTAGTATCAGCATCACATTTCGAATCGTTCTGTACATTGCGACATCAACACGTGGTTGTAATGTGATTATTCGTTTGAGCAGCCAAACTCAAAGTTCTTTCCTTATCAAATGGATCGCTAGTTAACTCGATATTTTAATAAATCATAATTTAGTAAAATTTTAGGTATTCCATATACAAGCAAGAGCATCACCGAGATTGATGACTTCGTTCTCGTCATTGAGAAATAGCTCTAGCGTTACAAAGTATTTTCTATTGCTGTTGTAAATGTGATGCAATATGTCCAAAGTACTGAAGAAACACTTTAGAATGCAAGTACACTGAACGTAATAATTAATTTGCGTCACGAAAGACGAGACGCTCAAAATAAACACTGCAATAATGGCAAAAATAGCTGTGTGATGAATTTGAAACAAGATGAGACTAAAAAATTTTCTCGGAATGGACGAATGTTGTGCATGCAGAGAAAAAGCAACAGTATACTGTTTTACAAGTTTTTTTTGCAAATTTACACCGGACACGTTAAATCCAACCATTTGTTGATCACACTTTGTAGAAGAATGTAAAATATCTCATGTAGTGTGATAGACATAAGTACAAGTTACAATGAATCTCAAATAACATGATAGTCTTCAACTTGAACTCATTACTTTTGGATTGCTCCAGCAAGCTGGATTAGAAAGTGTACATCACACTGGTAACTACTTGTAATTCTACGGAATGATAACTAAAAGTGTAGTTAAAATTCACCAAACTTGAAAAAAAACTTAAGAATCTTTAACCAGATTAATTTATTGCTACTGCTGACTGCAAGTAGTAGTCAGGTAGTTTTCTGATAATACTTTTCAGGTATTGTTGTACCTTGCTAAGATAAGGAAGCTGTTCGATCTGCAATTCTCACACTACTACTGTAGGTAGTTTTTTCAATGTTCAGTAATTTAGCAGAACGTACAAGCGAACGAGAGGGGTACACTGTGATATCATTATTTTTTGTGACATTGGCAACATTTTTTGTGACATTGGCAACATTTTTTGTATCACGTTGGGATTGTCCATTACAGCACTGTTACTCAACTTACGTGATGGTAGTACAATATTACGAAATCAACCGCAAAATAATAATTTTGTAATTGCGAGACATTTTAATTGAATTGCACTATTTTAAATTAAACATTGTCAATTGTTCCATGTCAAATTGTAAATGAGCATTATTAAGTTCTTTTACGAGATATTGATACCTGTGTGTTAGTTCAATAATTACTATACTGCCCCGTAACACAAGACGATTCTAATTTTCTGATAATGAGAAGAGTGACTCCTTTCAGAAATAGATTTTAAAAAAGTATTCCTTGTCTTACATTTATAAATCTAATTTGTATTCATTGTTTCAAGCGTTTTAAATTTTCCAATCTTTTGTCATAACTGCCGAAAATGGCATTGGTGTTTTAGTAATGTTTACAATATTCAGTAATTTGGAGAAAGAGAATGATACACTGCAATATCATTATTTTATTCGATGGTACGGTGGTCCACTACGGTGTTTCTCGGGGATCATGCGAAAATTTATTTTTGTTGTCTTGTTACTTCAAGAAAACAATATCTTGTCACTCTCCTGAAGTAATAAGCTAACAAGCGGAGGAACAATGTAATTTTGTGACACTGGCAGTACTTTTTGTACAACATTTGGAATGTCTATTAAAACAATGTTACTCAAGTTACAAACTTTTAAAAAATTTTAATCGTCCAATTGCAAACGAGCACTGTTACAAATTCTCATAGAAGATAACGACACCTTAGTATAAACTAAGTATTATAGTTGCAATTACATACACAGTATTTACAAATTTGTGTCACGTTCATCGTTTCATGCAAGTGTTAATGTTATGTAAGGACAAACAACCCAGTAACCGAGGATTCAGTACTGATTTTCGTTTAACTTTTTCGCTTTATATCAAGTGGTTTTCGACTTTTATTAAAGTGTGATGGGGCGACTCGCCATACTACAAAAGATTGTTGATCACAAAAAGATAATTCAGTGAATTATTGAACAGCAAATCCTGTTGATAAACATAGTTAAAACTATTTCGCCATTATTAATGTAGTAACAACAATACATTATCTTACCACTACGAAGTGATAGCTATAGAAAATAATCATTGAACTTAAAAAAAATTAGGACTCTTTTACCTGAATAATCTTGTAGATGGATACTACAGATAGTATTTTCCGATATAGTAGTACCTTTGCTAAAGTGATGAAAATACCAAACTGTTCGTTCTGCAATTCTCACTTTACTATCATACGAGATAAAAACATCGTTTCACTGGTAATCGTAATATTTTTTTAAGAAATAGGCCCTCGTCTCGATTGCATGGGAAGGAGGCGATTGTCCGCCCGATTAGAAAGTGGGCGGACAAAGTTACAAAGTAGGCGGACTAAATATGGCGGACCATCGCTTTCATCTGCGTTAAAAACACGTGTAAATTTCACGTAATTGAAACTTCTCTGCGACTGCAATAATTTTTAACATTGCAGATTATTGCTGACGATTTCACCAATAAGAATATATAGAGAATTAAAGAATATACATTTTCCACCCACTTGTTTAATTTATCCGTTGATTATTTGCTAAAACATGAAATTAACAGCATTTTGGAGTTATATTTAACATATCTCAAGAAAACACACGGTCTTCACAGTATTGATCCACATTGCTCTCACTGTTGCATCGTGCAGAAGCTGTAAAAAAAATACAAGTTTATGTTAAAAGTATATGTTCCAAATTAAATACAGTAATTTAATATCAGTAAGGACCACCAAATAAGGTATACTGTATATTTAACCGACAATCATTGTTTTTCTTGTTTGGACGACGTTTAACCCCCACAATATTGCCATTATCCATCTGTGTGGCGTATATCCACGTGGAGGCACTGCAACAGATTTTTTTTCCTATTCTTTATCAAAGGCCAATATCTTAAAACTTCTGTATTCATGTCAACATCAAATTGAAATTCAAAACATAATAAAATTTCATTTATAATTTATTAGAAACTGCTATTCAATTCTCTCTTAATCAATAAAAATATTTCACAGAAACTAATTATTACTGTACTAAAAACAATATTTATGTCAATCTACCGCCAGTTCTACGTGGTAATTCGAATGGAAAAGCCATTCGAATGCGCGTTTCAACTGGTGGTTCACGCGTTGCACGATGTTTTATACAAAATATAATTATAACAATCAATAAAAAAGCTGGTACAAAATTTACAGCTAATATTATTATGATAACATTCCCAACATTCATCGGTTCGGTATTTAAATTTGTTGGGCTCACAATTCTTCCTCCCGATTTTCTGGCTTGATGTGGTTGCAAACTTTTAGTTTTATTGAACAACTGTTAAAAATTTTAAATTAGACTTGAATATTCCTCAACAGCACAACATTTAATAGATATTTTACCCAACATAATCCTCTTTGACAAATCCCAAGTCCACCAGCGCAATGTTCACCATTTGGCAAAGCAAACGCATTTCCTTTTTTATTCAAAATTCCCCAAATTTTCGCTGTTGTGCATTTTCCATTAAACGAACAACATAATTCACAAATATCATAATGAAAATCACACGTACAACTCTTCATTTCGAAATCGCGACAAATTATATCCTCACAAACACCATCTTGACATTTACCAAGTCCACCGCGACACGGAGTTCCATCTGGTAAATCACCTATCCTAAAACATTCTTTACTAAACCCGTCACAAAACGACGGTATTTGACAGATTTTGTCTTTATTACATTGCTAAATCGAGATAAATGAAAATTTTAGATTAGATTTTAAGAAAAATAATTGAAAAATTGGTTATACCAAGTAATCTTCTTTAGGGACAATATGACAACTTGGTGTGCAACATTTATCTTCGCGGTTACTGCAAACTGCAGTTGAATTTCGACGATAATTGCATTCTTTGTCGTCAAGGTAACCTCCTGGAGGTGCGCAGCAAGCGTCAATCGTGTTACATTGATCTTTTTGTCCGCAGTCGCATTCTTCGTCAGATGAATCAACATATCCTAGATTAGTAACAAAGAAAAAAATTTAAATTTTTGAGTTTTTCATCGAAAAATTTAAACTAAACCTAATTTTTTAACCGGTTACTCACCATTTCCGCAAGAATTTATTTTATTTTCATAAACAAAACATTCTCTTCCTAGATTTTCGAACACTTTCGAAATATCTCGTCGACTACACGGCGAAAACCGATGACTATTATTAGTTTTCACAGCGTGCGTTTGAGAAATCATGACGTAAGGTCCACCATCTTTGAAACCAGGCACGCATTCGGTTGAGTTTGAATCATCATCGTGATTGGCGCCAAAGCTATGTCCAAATTCGTGAAGAATTAAATGTTCAGCGAATGATGCAATGAAGGGATGAGATTGAGCGTAGTTATCCAAATCGTTGAAAAATAAAGATACGACGGCTTTGTTTTTTGTTGGTGAGCAAATGCCGCCGTCTTGAGTTCCGCGTTGATAAGATGCGCCGTGGATAACAGAAAAATCTCTGCCGGTTATTAGTAAACTTAGGCAGACATCGGAAGAGTCGGATGATGTGAATGTTTGTAGGTAGGCTAGGATGTTTGCTGGATCTTCGGATAATCCGTAGCCGGGCTCTTCTTTTGACCACCAGATGACGAAGTCTTTTATCTGCAAGTAGAGAATTTTTTTTAGAAAAGTTTACAATTTCTGAAAATGTTGAAGAAGATTGTAAAAAAGAGTTAAAAAAATTATTAGAAATTGCCGAAAAATGGCAGAAAATGGTAAAAATTGATCAAAAAGTATTTAAAACCCGAATATAAAATCGCTGAAATCGTTAAGCATCACGAAAAATTATCAAAAATCATTAAAAATCGTGGAAAATTGCCAAAAATAATTCTGAAAATTACAATTACGTTAAAAGTATTTACTAAATCTTTGAAAATAAGTAATAAATCACTGAAAAAGGTCAAATTTTGGTTTAAAAATCACCAAAAAATTGAGAAAAAACCAAAAAAAAAAAAAAAAAAAACACCAAAATTGCCAAGTAATCATGTAAATTTTAAAAAATCACTTATGTAAATTAAAATTATTTATCCAAAAAAATTGCAAAAATTATTTAAAAAATCTCAAACCCATCTGCAAAAACAACCAAATTACAGAAAAAAATCATATGTCAAATTAACTAATTCCATAAACCTTAAATCCAATTCCATCCGCTTCACCATCCATATCAAAATCCGTCTTCTTAAACACATCATTAACCGCATCCAAAATCACAACAGTCGACTTGACAATATCCTCGTAACTCCGTGACGTAAACAACTCGTAATACTTATGATCAATCGTAATCCTCAACGTACAAATATTTCTCCCACTAGTTTTTATCGATTTAAACACGTTTCCACGTTTACGTCTGCTTAAAAAACTTAAATTTTTAGATTGAACATCGCGACTAAAATCTTCAAAATGACAGCGCGACAAATTTACATCCGAAAACCGATAAATTATTGACTTAAACGACGTTTCTTCTTTAAAAAAGTATTTCGCTGGTTCAATATAATAAGTTTCACTCGGAAACCGAATAATTCCATAAAACACGTCATCAGAAACACGTCCAAACACTTTTGAACCACTGACACCAATTACACGTCCGTTGACGAGATTATTGTTTATATTATTTTGGAATTTAATTTTACTTTTGTTGAACTCGTTGACACTTATTTTAGTTTGGGGGTCGAGGGTTTGACTTCCAAAGAATAATTCGATGTTGAAATCGATGTCAAAGGCGCGGAAATAAAATTTTGTTCGATGTCCGCGTTGAAATTTGGCGCGTTGATGACGTAATGGGACGTAGTAGTTGATGTAGTTGTTTAACCGATGGTCTTCTTTGTGTGTTTGTGATGAAAAACCGCCGATTCCGATATACGAAAACACAAAAAATACAATATATGTGTTAGGGCTCTCCATTTTGTTTCATTACGTCAGTAATAAAATGTGGTGTAGATGTTGTCATGGCAACCATATAAAATACGAAATTGTATGTAAAATGTGAATATTATATTAGAAGATGGACTCTTCAAGTTTGTGCATATACATGCACCATGTTTTGAGAATAACTATCACGGCGTCGTCAATATCGCTCACTGCATCAGCTTGATTAAAATTATCAAATAAATTAATAAAATGTAAAACAATTTGAAGTTTCGGTTTCAATTTCTGAACGCCATTTTTCTCCGTGACGTAACAATATAAATATAGTACATCACACAATTTAAAATCATAATTATTAGAATACACGTATATTTTTGAATTTTCAGGTTTATAAATTTCTACATTTCGATCACGAAATGGATTTTTCTAAAAATTTATACTTGGTTTTGCTTTGGCTTTTTTGTTTGAATTTGGTATTGACAAGTGGTTCTATACTTGCCTCATTACTTAATCGCCGCGCAACAAATGAACGAAATATCGACGTTTCGTCAATTGTACATCGACATATCAATTCCTTAAATTTCAATATTTTTAATTTTTAATCTTCTTTTATTTTATTTAGTTACGCATCGATTTGGAACAAGTCGTGCACGAAATCAACAAAACGTTGTCGCGTCATGTCGAGAAGAAAACCGAAAAAGTCGACTGTAATTCAGTCATTAAAGTAACGAATTTGCATTTGCAATATCACCATTCGGCTTCGCCCAATAAAAATTTAAAAGTGATGACGACGTGGAATTGTAATCTAGTAAGTTCGACAAATATCGGATTATGCGGAAAATTAATTTTTTATTTGGGTTAGGATTCTGGAAGTTGCGAGGAAACCGTGGAAATTGTCACAAAAGTTAACGAAGATGGCGAACGAGTGACTAGTTTTGAGAAAATTGTGAAAGAGACAGTAACACCATATTGTGAAGACAATCCGAAGAGAAAAAGGAAAGCCATGGGATCGACTTTTTTCGAATCCTAAGTTTTACCTTAAACCAAAACAAATTCGGGTTTTAGAAGGACCAAACCTGAAATCGAAACCAAAACTCAAGGAAAATTCAATTATCACCAGATCGCGGTATATTTATAAATAAAAATTGTACAACTGTTTTAAAACACAAAATTGATCCGCTGAGAGTAATTTGCTTTCTTTAATTTCTTAAGAGTTCAATAAAGACATGAATAATGGCGTCGTTTGTTTTTGTCATCCGCGACTCCTCGCGGTGATTCGGTGAAGTATTGACGTAACAATTGCTCAAAACACGTCACGACTATTACTACGAATAAATATTTTCCTCAATGAAGAATTATTTTTACTCGTCGACAATTACGATATGAAAATTACGTCAAAACTACATTTTTCGAAAAATGACGTAAAAAATAATTTGACTCAAGTCGATGTTTCGGTTTCAATTGTTAAACGCAGAAGAACAATGTGTGCACATCACATTGTTGATTACGTCCCGTTTACGTGACGGTTATCGCGAACACGCTCAGACTTTGAATTTTACGGTTTGCAATTTTTCCTTGACGACGGAATGAATTTTTTAAAGAAGTTTTACGTGATTTTGATTTCGATCTTTTATTTGAATTTAATTACGACTGCTGGTATTCAGTTTAATAGATTTTTAAATTACCTCACAACCAGAGAACATTCTATCGACATTGCGTCAAACGTATGTAGACAATTTTCGTAAATTGCAACACTTAATTTATTTTAAATTCATTTTTTTTTATTTGTATTAGTTACGCATCGATTTCGAGAATGTCGTCGAAAAAGTCAACAAAACTTTGTCACATCACGTCGACAAGAAAACCGAAAAAGTCGATTGTCATTCAGTAATTACACCAACGTATTTTGAAAATCTTTCTTACATGAATAAAAATTTAAAAGTGATGACGACATGGAATTGTAATCTCGTAAGTTCGAATTAATGTCTGATTAAAAATCAAATATGCGAAAAATTAATTTTTATTTGCGGTAGGAGTCTGGAAGTTGCGAGGAATCTCTAGAAATTATCGCAAAAGTTACTGATGATGGCGACCGATTGACAAGTTTCGAGAAAATAGTAAAAGAGACTGTGACACGATATTGCGAGAATTATTCGAAGAAAATTGCGAATGAGTTATGATTTTAGCAAAAGTGGAGATTTAATTAAAATTTGTTCGGATGTGTCAGTTTTTCCTAATATCCGGGTTTTTGAACGACATTCAAACCAAATCTAAAAGATTATTTGTTTAGTTTTCACCAGAATGCGCTGTATGCTTGTAATTAAAAATTGTTTTTAAATACAAAATTTATTCGAAGCTGATGTTTAAGGTTATTTATTTTTGGTAATTTCCAAAAACTTCGATGTAGAAACGAATTAAGCAAAACCGAAGATTCGCGTTTTTGAATCATGGCGCCGTTTATTTTAACCCTTGCGATGAGTCAGTGAAGTTTTGAATTACAGTAAATAGTAAAAATTGACTTGTTTATGCTCTCCATTTTATTTCGTACGTCAGTGATAAAGCTGTTGTGACGGCAACCAAATAAAAAGCGAAATTTTACATAAAATTTGGATACTATTAGAA
>JAQIWS010000653.1:0-17743 GCA_034696085.1 Stigmatogaster subterranea | reverse complement strand
TTTATATCTAAGTTGTTGATGCATGTGTAATTTCTGTAAATATTGAAGAAAAAAAATTGATTTAGGTAAGCGAAAAATGTCCGGATTTCGGAAGTACGGATTATGGGTGTCCGACCTGTAGTAGTTTATTTAACGTCGGCCTATTTCTGCTGTCAGGGCTAATAATCAGCGACGCAAGTGTGTACAAATTGAACATTGTTTGTGAACAGGGTGTAATATTTTTTGTCATTTGTAATGTAAAAATTGTTTGCGTCATTCGCAAATTTTGTCTCACAGTTCTTTGAAACGGGCTCCAGGCCGCATTGGCGGGAGACCTTTCACCCCCGTCAAGGTTACGTCGTGGCCGTGCTCGTGAGGCCGTGAAAAGTGCGATAAAAGCACTGAAGCCTGCCGCCCTTCCAGCGTGGGTTCCCGGTGGTGTAGATTCGTTGCGCATAAATGAAATGGTAACAAGCAGAATACAGTTTCACGTCCTTTATTCATGATGCTCGACCATCCTGGCCGACTTGCCGCTCCCGCTTGTTCCTCGCTCGGTATCCTCTCCCCAGATCGTGCTCTAGCAACTCCCTCTCACTATCCCGTGTTCCCCTCTTTATATCCCACCCCTAGCGGGTGGAATTCGCACTTTTATAACCCCCCCTTCCCTCGTATATTTTAGACAAGCCCCGTAGGCGTGTCGCCGAGCACGTTACATCTTGCATTGTAAAGTGAGCCGTGTGTACTACGCAATGAGTTTTAATACCGGTATGTAACCAAAAATACATTACGCTAAACCATACGATAAACAATATATTTTTAGACTCGGGACAAATGTCAGTTTATTGTAATAAAATACACAGCAATTTCTGCAAAGAGACAAAGTGACACGCACAAGCAAGCACATTACTTGTGCTTGAAAGCTCTGAAACATTATTATATTTCGCAATAAATCTTTTTCTGGATTTCAAAATTATCCTGTTACCACTATTGAGTCGAATTTTATTGTTCAAAATTCAAACGGTGTCAACAAATTTATAACCAGAGTTCGACAAATCGCCTAAAAAGTCACTCGCCAATCCTTGTATACCCCCTCCCAAAAATGGCACGTATTGGCCGCTTGAATCAGAAATCCAGTCACCAGCTGAAAACATCCAGTCACCACTACTGGTGACTAGGCGACCGCATTTGTTGAACCGTGTTTGTAACTCATGAAAATAATTTTTTTATGGAACCGGTTCATACTATAATTAATATTAATAATATACAGTTGAAGTCCAAAAATCCGGAAACCAGAAATCCGGACTACTTGAGTTTTCAAAAGAGTTGGGATATCTGGACTCGCTAAATATGATTTAAACCAACCCAAGCGTTTTTTTATGGAATGTAGCCCTCGCGTTTGGGGCGTGATTACCTGAACTACGTACAGTAAGTTCTCCTACAACGCGAGTTTCCATTGCGCGAATTTGCTCATACGCGATTGACAATTTGGGGAAAAAATCACTATTACGCGAGGATATTTGGTCATACGCGATTTTTTTAGTCGGTAATGACTGTGTATCGCACACAGAGTAAGCCAGTGAACGCGACAAACATTCAGTGTAGATGATTGTAGAAATTTGCAGCAAATACACACAATGATACAAGTCCCTCTTCTAGCTTAATTCACTTAACTCACATGGGGTGACAGCATTGTAAATGTGGATATTCAGCAAAAACTAAAGTCCAATGAGCCACAAATTTTCATCTCTGGCGTGACAACAGTTATCCTTAAGAATTTTAGCATTATATAAAATTGTAGTGGCGTCATATTAAATTTCTTGTTATTTTTTGGCATGATGATTTTAGATGTTTGGTCCCTATCCTCACCTTTCCCATAGGCCACATTGTTTCTACTACGCGAATTTTCATAACGCGCTATTTTTCAGGTCCCCATCCATCGCGTTACAGGAGAACTTACTGTAGTACGTATAAGGTTAAAAAAGTGTTCTGTAGAGTTTAGCAGAATTCTAGCGTACGAATTAAAATTTTCCAGAGATTGTAACTGAGTATATTCTGAAAAAAAATACTTGCACAATGTCTGCAGACAAACTCTTGTCTAGTGTTAGCAGAGAGTACTTGCAGACACCACGCCTAAAGCGTATTAATGCCACTGCTTCGATCAGTTGAATATTAAACTTCAGCGTAATGAAAACACTACTGGTGAGTGGAAACCAATCCTTCTTGTCTGACGGTTTGATTATGCCAAGCATGTATCACATAAGCTGTAATGGTGTGACGATAGATGTCACCATTTTGTAATTGTTATACAAAATACGACAATATACTTCCTTACTGCAATAAACGATGCGAACCGGTAAACATCGTGCAGCTTCTTTCCCCACGAAGGCCTAAGCTTTTTTAGGCCTGGGGACATAATTCCATCTCCTTAGGTGGTTGCAGTGAGGATCAACATTCAAGCGCCCAAACAGAGACTCGTCGAGGTAAATACAATTACTCGTTAGTAAATGCAGTATTATGCTACTCCACATTATATCAATTTGTGTAATGCAGGTGTAGATTTTTGTACGGACCACGTTTTATGGCGTGTAACTTGATTTCATCAAGATGGTCTGAAACAAAATTTTATACAGTACAAACGTCAAATAAGTACCGTACTTAACTTTGCACAATCCTCTGTAAAGTATATTACTACAATTTTTGAAATTTAGTATAGTTTTTAAAATCTGCCCAGATTTCTTTAAACTTACGCAGAATTTGAGTAGTTCTGTGTAGAATTCTTCACCAATTTATTCTCCATGATTCTGCAGATTCAAGCTGAAAGTCAGAAAATTTTCCTGCAGAATTCTTCAACAACTTCCTGCAGACATTGTGCAGAGCATTCTATAGAGATAGTTTCATTAAAAACGAATAATTGCTGCAAGTTATCTAATCCAATACGATACAGTTTATTTCTGTGGTCAGTACAATATGGTAAATATTTTTACAAATTGCTGTAACAACGACACATCGATACTAGTTATTAATTAAAGACACTGGTTGGAGACTACAAATTTTACGTTGTAAATTACAAGCATAATAAAGTTATTTTAGATACAATTATTACCCAGGTGGTGATTTAAAATACAAACAAGAAAAAATTACACGAGCTAGGCTTAATATTCTGCTTCAGCACGTTCTAATTCCAACAAACCACGGTCAATGTTTTCACGTCTTTGTTGAATACGCTTGTGCGGCATTACATATCGCAATTTACTCCAAAATCGAGTATCTGTAGCTTTTAGATATGTATTCATACGCAAATGTGCGCGAAATTCAGGGTCCAATTCATCAATTGCAAAATCTTCGTTCAGGATAATAACAATAACACGGTTAATTTTATCTTTAATTGAGTGGTAATTAGCAAATTTAAACTCCAGATTTGCCCACATACTTTTAACGTAATGCTGTGACAGTACAATTATTACTCGTCGACTATTAATTACGGAACTTTCAATTTGTTCCACTATTGGATACCCGGCAATCCAATCTCTTTCGTGGATACATATTCTGTAAAAAGGTTTCTCATTTTCAAGTTTTGGCAACAATTCTCCAGCAACATACTGAGCATCTTCGTCACAATAAGACAGAAACGCGTCGAATTCTTTATCGACATCAATTTCTTCTTCGTCAATGCACCAACCACACATATTTTTGCCGTACAACCATGCAAGAATTAAATCTTTCTTACGATAATAAAATACAATTAGAAATGATATTACAATTGTTACAACGCATATTAAGACAATGGGTAAACCTTCTTTCCAATGGTGCAATGGTTCATTTAGGCACATATCAAAATTCAACAGCAAATTACCGTTACATGTAATATTCAATGCATCGTCAATCAGAATTATTGAATTCCTGATTAACCACTTTTGAAATAATAAATTGTTACATTCACATGACCATGGATTGTCAGATAATGTTAAATGAAACGACAAATAATTACTGATTACAAGATTTTCCAACCAACCAGAAGGCACTTGTAACTGATTTCCAACTAAATGTAGTTCAGTTAAATTACTCAGCAATGATATATTTTCACTGCACAACGCATTTATCTTATTATACCGAACAGAAATTCCGATTACTGTGATCCATTTAGGGTGGGTTAATCCACACAATAAAGTTATATTATTAAAATCAAAATTAACAAAATTAACATCAGTTGGAATTAAAACTGGCAGTGAATGAAATTGTTTTTGAATACAATACGTGTTAGTAACGTTATGTTCTCTTAAACACGTGCAATTTGACGGACAATTATATTTAACAACACAAACACTAACTCCTGACGGTAACTCAAACATGTATTCATAATGAGAAAAGATGTCAAATTTATCTGCAGTGCATTTATTGCGGGTAGTTATTTGCAAAACTAAAGTTGAGTTAAATTTTTCATGTCTTGGAATTTGATAGTGAGATATGTTGCAGTCACATTCTATGTTTTTGTTGTTTGACACATCAATCGTTAACAGTAAATGATCTGGAGTTTTGATTGTTTCAATGACAAATGAATAATTCCTAATTTTGCAATTTTTTAAGTTGATCGACAATTGATTGTTATTACTCAGCATAAAATCATTTAATTGCAAAGTTTTGATTCGGTTATAACTATAATCTATATGTCTGAGTTTATGAATAGGATTTTTATTATTGCTCCATAAATCAGTGCAATTTAAGTTGTTGTGAGAAATGTTTAGTGATTGTAGTGAAAAAGGAAAAATTGGTGGAATGTTATAGCAGTTAATTGAAATCTTGTTATAACTGAGATCAAGAGATCGAAGGTATATCAAACGATTTAAGAAGAAAGAATCTCTTTCTACCAGATAGAGATTATTGTGCGACATGTTAAGAATCTGTAATTGATAACGCTGATTTAGTTTTGAAAAATTAAATGTATTAATGTTATTCTGGGCAAGATTTAAGTATTGAACAGAAATAGGAATTTGCCAGATTATTTTCTTGAATCTATTGCAACTAAAATCTAATTTCATTAAATTGTTCAGATTTGCAAATAACAAATGCGAAATGTTTTCAAAATTATTTTTACTAAAATCAATTTCTTTCAAATTAGATGAAAACCAAAAAAATTTTTCAGGAATTTTATTCAAATTATTTTCAGTCAAACTTAAATTTTCCAAGTAGGGATACGTATACAGAAAGTCCTCTGATATACGTTGAGTGAATGAATTATTTTTGATTTGCAAATTCCTCATTCCCTTCCAACAACTATTCTTTAAAGGTTGCAAACTGTGCTCTCCATTTAAACTCAATTTATCCACATTTGGAGGGCAAAGTTCCAAATTTGTGGAACTTACAATATTACAGTTTACGATATTAATTTCATTGTCACTGGTATGTCTACAGTCACAATCACTTGGACATCCTTTTAAATCACAATACAAATCTCTATCTTCCACACTTTGCAGCGTCTTATTAATCAAATTAGTTGGCTTCATACATTTAAATTCGTGAGAATCAATAAATCTCATGAACAAGCCATCACTGTTACTAAGAAAATGAATAAAATTTTTTAAATTGCAGTCACAAATAAAGGGATTATTTGCCAATGATATTGAGATGAAACCATCTTCAAGTAAATCAGTATACTTTAGTGTTTTTGACGATTCCTGATTGTTATCAAACGACAATATCGTTGAAATATTATTGCCTTGTAAGAAGATGCTGCAGGAGTGTGGAAATTGTGTGAGTTGTTTTAAATTTTGAGTTAAAATTTGGTTAAAACTCAAATCGAGAATTTTTAATTTACGTAAATTACGCCAATTATCTTCAATAGTTACTAATTGATTATTAGACAAGTTAAAATGGATTACACTGTTCGGTATTATAAGAAAATGCAGAGTGGAACTTATCAGCGAATTACGGCTTAAATCAACCACTTTTAAAAAGTTACACTCAGTGAGAATTTTCTCTGGTAAATATTCCAGTTTATTGTTTTGTAAGTGCAAATTCTCCAGCATTTCCAAGTGTGTAAATAACATAAGACCTAGGTCAAACAACTGGTTATAGCTGATGTCAAGTGACAGCAATTGAGTTAACTGCGAGAACAAATCATTTGGTAATTCCAGCAACAAATTATGACTTAAGTTAAGATATTTCAGTTGAATGCTTCCTTTAAAAGTGGATGATGGCAGTTCTGAAACACCGTTTGAGCTTAAATCTAAGTAAATTAATTCAGTGAAATTAGAAAAAACATTTCTTCCAAATTGTAAACTATTGATCTCAGTCAATGTTACAGATATTAAGTTCTTTACGCGTGAGAAGTATTGCTCACTGAGACGTACATTAAAGTCAACAAAATTTCTAATGCTTATTTTACGCAATGAATGCCAAACTGGCAGAGTTAATTTGCTAAGGTTAATTACGCTTGCATTTAACACATGCAATTCATTAATGTCAGTGATGTTATCAACATATTGTGGAATGTTTAAACATTGAATAATTTTGTAGTCAGTGAATTCTTGATTGTAACATGCACAATCTTTAGCACATTTATCTTGTTTACAAAGCAACATTGAGGTCTTAAGGTTAGACACGCGACTGCCTATCATAAAAGCTGGAGTAGCACAAAAAAGATCATCAATTTCAAAACGGTATTGGTTAATGGCATTTGACATACGTTCCATTTCTAAATATGAAATGAAAGATTCAAGTTTACAATCACATGAAAAAGTATTGTTGCCCAAATGTATAATCGTTTCTTGGGCGATGGCTGAAGAAACTAGCTCATCGGCTATAATTTGAAAGTACACAGAAATAATTACGTTATTGGTCAAATCCAATACCAAACCTTGATTGAAATTTTGCATTTCGTCTATTTTAATATAGACTAAATGATTGTAACTTAAATCCAAGTAATGCAAGCCAGTTGGAAAATGCAAGAAATTTATTGATTGTATGTGATTGTACGACAAAAGTATTACTTTAACATTGCTTGGCCAGCTAACGTTAATGCTATGTAAGATGTTGTAGCTCAAGTCCACTAAATTTAATCTATTCAAATGTGTCATGTTTAATTGAATAACTGATAACTTATTGTAGCTTAAACGAATAGTCTCTATGAAAATGTTGCTATCAAGCAATGCACTGCTCAAACTCGTGACATCGTTATTGTTGGCGTGAAATTCTTTCAAGAAAGTTAAGGAAGCTATTAAACCTACTGGCAAAGAGGAAATGTAATTGTGACCTAATTTTAAGACGCGCAAATTGCTTAAGTTTTTAAACACATTGTGTGGAAGCATACTTAAAGTATTATTTTCAATAGATAAAAGTTTTAGGTTGCTTAAGGATGTTATTCGAGCAAGTTGAGTGATCAAAGCATTTTCTATTGTGGAACAACTATCTAGGTGTAATATTTGAAGAGAATTCCATAATTTTAGGTTTTGTAAACTTGTTAAAGGATTGGAGTTCATTATTAAAGTCGTTGCATTCATTGGTACATTAATCGGTATACTAGAAAAATTGTTATTCTGACAATTTACTATTAGATCGTAATGTTGAGCATTGCAAGTGCATTTTGCTGGACATATTAGTTCATCATCACATTGTAAAAATTCTTCCCTGATGTCTTTAAGTGGTATGGCTTGCAGTTCTTCAGGTTCGTTGCAGTATAAGTAATTTGTTGAAAATTTTACTGTGTATACTTCATTGTATACAAATTTAGCAGGAATAAAATATCGTAATTTTTTAGCAGAGCAATCACATCTAAAGGGATTTTTGTTTAAATTAAACTCAATGTGCCCAGCTCTTCCTGAAATGTATGTGTCGTTAGTAACAGTTGTGTTGTAACTGATTTCTTGTAGATCAAAAGTGACTATGAGATTGTCTTGCAAACCTACTTCTTTAAAACCATTCTCTTGAAACATAAAATGAAAATCCTGAATGCTAACGTATGAAATCCGATTTCCACTTAAATACAAATACTGCAATTGAATTAAATTATCAAAACTATTCTGAGGAATTGTTTCAAGATAATTATTTTTTATCGCCAACAAATTAATACCGCTTGGAAAATATGGTGCAGAATCATATTTAAATTCTAGAATGTTATTATCCAGAATAAGATTTCTTAGTTTGTGTAAGCTTTTAAAAGACATTTTTTCTATGTTATTAATGTGGTTAGATGCTAAATTCAATGTTTCTAACGCATGTAAAAACGTAAAATCCCTCTCAGTAACGGTTTGAAGTTTGTTATGTCTTAAATCTATTTCTGTGATATTGCCTACATCACTAAGAAATAATCCTTCTAGAGTTGTCATTTCATTATATTCTAAACTAACATAACGTAAATGATTTGCATACTTAAAAAAATCAAAGCAAAATTGTGAAATACGGTTGTGACCAACATTAAACATTTCAATTTTTTGAAAATTTTTAAAGTAATTTGAAGTAATGTTATAAGTACACAATTCTAGAAATTTTACACCGTTGTTGACTAAGTTTAAAAATTGTAACTCACTATTATTGATGAAAATTTCCGATGGTAGGTATTCAATGTTGTTGTCAGTGAGAGACAGTACTTTCAGATTTCCGTGTCGAGGTAAAGAGTCTGATGAAATTGTCCTTAACGTCACGTTACGCAAAAATAAGTATGCAAGAGACGTGAATTTGTCGAAAATTTGTTCGTCGAAATTAATGTTCACGTTGTCAATAACTATAAGTCGAATTTTCTTGTGGTCTCTTAATTGACAGAAGTTTTGAAAGTGACATCTTATTGAAGAATTTTGATTCAGTTTCTCAGAATCTGGTAGCACACACGCAGTAATTAAACCACGGTTTGGAAATTCCTCAGGAAGTGACAAGTAAAGATGTGGCGAATTTTGAAGTATTGTGCGTCGACGTGAAACAACATCGCTGAAACGTTCACCTTTGTGGCATTTAGTTAAAGAAATGCCACTAACAATAAATGGTATGTCCCAACATTGAATGATACCTATTACGAACAATATTTATTAATTATGGAATAATTAGTACTAATTAAATTATTTAATCTAATAATACTGCATTTACCGTTTTTCATACTGTGGGTGTCGGTGAAAAATTCGTAGAATGTGGTACCATTTTGCACAATGGGTAGACAAACTGGGTTGTCGAACTTGCACAAACAACTTTGTTGCATGATTGTCGTAGAAATGCTCCATGTTAGCAGAATAATAATTCGAGTGAGTTTGGCGGTCGTTGCCTGGAAATACAAAAATAATTATTTTTATGTAACACAGGTAATATATTGGTATTGTGTTTCGTTATTTTTTTAGTCAGTATATTAACAGTTATTGAACCACTTACCATTCTGTATCTCGCCGTTAATCAGAACAGGTTTGTTTTCGCAAATAAAATTTATGTTTGACAGGTAATGAGCAAGGATTTTGAAGAAAAAACTCTTAGAAAATAAATCTGAAATCAACAATTCCGCGACATTAGAGAAGCGGAAGTGACTGCAAAGGAAAGATTAAGAAAAATGAATCCACCCCCAGATTAACGAGAAAATACATAACAAAAACGAAATTTTGTAAACAGGTATTTATTTTAAGTCCATATTAATGTGAAATATTTTTTTTTACGTTATAACTACGTAAATTTTATTTTTATGATTTGTTCGACATCAGTGAGGTATCGTTAGTGTTAGTCTTGCTAATTGAACGAGAATATAGATTTGTAAACTCACAAAACATAATTTTTCTTAAAGTATAATTTTCCCCTCTCAAGATTAACAATTTGCGCATTAAACGTTTTGCCGACGCGTTTCATTCATTTTATAATTTTTTTCGTTAATAAATTCGTTTATTGGTTTAATTTGATATAAAAATAGATTTCGAAATTCTGGTGGAATTCAACAAGAATTAATTAATTATCCAAGAAAATAACTACTGTAACGTGCAAGCTGACACGTAGCGTCCCCTTAATTTAATTAGTAGGGCTTGTTTTAATTTTAGTTGTTTATTTCCCGAATATCATTGGGTAACGTGGTTACTGTTGGTATTAGCCGCCAGGTGTGTCGAGAAATGAAACACCTGGTGACGAGATTTAACGAGATTTGGGATTAGAGATCGGGATTTTGAAGTGAACGGACCGAAGTTAACTCGGGAGCGGGATTAGTGCGATTTAGAGGACAATTAGGCCTGCGGTATTTAAGCCTACGAGAAACGAATTGTGCGAGCCCTCCTGGGTACCGAGACGAGGAATATTGTGGTTTTGTTTGTGTTTTGGTTTGTGCCCGATAATGGAAGTGAATAAATACGAGATACCAGGATTTTATTTGCCATTTCTTGCATTCTCGAGCCTAGCGTAAGTTGGCTTTGCGGCGCGAACTTCACGGTGGGTCGGCGGCAGGCTTTCCTGCGATTCCAACGCGCATTTCCACGGCCTCCGAGAATTTTTCATTTTTGAACGACGCGCGCGAATCATCACTCCGACGGTGCGGGCAAGGTCGCCCGTCACACTACTCTACGGGGATATTGTCTATCTAAACAGACATACAAAATACATAGTATTACAGAAGATTAGAAAAGTCACAGACAAGCTACTGTCTCCATTGATTTTCTTTTTTTTTCTTTTAAAATTATACATCTTGTCAAAATGTCACAAGCGTGCTACTTTCTGCAACAATTTTCTTCTTTAATTATTTTAAAATTATACATCTTGTTTTCAACCTCTACTATCGGGTACCATTTGCCAAATGGACTAGAACTACAGCATACTGCTCAAAATTTGAAACTAGAAATTATTTTAATTACATGGCTAAAAATGTTGAAGTCATGCCTTTCCTTCGAGTAACTAGTAATCAACAAGAATTAATTAATTATTCAAGAAAATAACTACTCTACGGGGATATTGTCTATCTAAACAGACATACAAAATACATAGTATTACAGAAGATTAGAAATGTCACAGACAAGCTACTTTCTCCATTGATTTTCTTTTTTTTTATTTTAAAATTATACATCTTGTCAGAATGTCACAAGCGTGCTACTTTCTGCAACAATTTTCTTCTTTGATTATTTTAAAATTATACATCTTGTTTTCAACCTCTACTATCGGGTACCATTTGCCAAATGGACTAGAACTACAACATACTGCTCATAATTTGAAACTAGAAATTATTTTAATTACATGGCCATGAAGTCGTGCCTTTCCTTCGAGTAACTAGTAATTATCCATCCAATTTAATATCTATATTGACGTGCTGCAGTCTCCAAGCAGAAGATCTCTTGGAATAGTTGTTCGTTTGAGTTTGGCCTTGTTTCGTTATCAACACGATAAACACGCCGCTTGCTATGTACCACTACTTCGGTTAATTCTTGATCTAGTTTTTGTGATAGGTCTGACTAACAACACATTTCTCGGTAACATGAAGTCACCTGATAATCCAAAATCTATTTTAAAGAAGCATCTACGCTCCCTAATCTCCAATTTAATCAACAATGAAGAAAATAATAAAATGGACATTGCAGAATTCATGGATCTATTCGATGATCAAAACACTGTATTGTTTCGAATAATATGGTTGATTATTACAGTGATCGGTTTCGGTATCTGTTGTCACCAAGTCACGGATAGAATTGAATTTTATTTCACGTATCCAAGTTCACTCGAAATTGATACTTCACCACCAGACGAGATCGTAACACCCGGTTTAAAATTTTGTAGTCACGAAAATGATTATGTAAAACAAGTAGTGAAGAAAAAATTTCATGGTGGTTCGGGAATATTCCTTCATTGTCCAATACCGGCAATGATATTGTTACAAGATGAGGGCATTAATTACACCGCAATGTGGCCAAACGATAAGCAATTTAATGTAATTGATATTGTTTCTTTCGGAAATGTGAGAAATTGTTTAAATCATGGGAATAATTTTGCAATAATTTGAGGAAACAAATGTTCTTTTCAGAATATAACGTCTAGGATTTTTGCCGACACTGTGTTCACAGAAAGTACCGTTTTTGGCGAATGCGTTACTGCTGGATTTAGTGAGTAGTTTTAGAGCTAAATTTCGCTTTATTGGAAATAGTGAAAGGGATCAACGGCAACGATTATGACCCCGTGAATAAAATAACTTATAAAAAGCTTAAAAATCAATAAAAAAAAAAGTTGTATACAATCACTGTAATCCTAACGGCTCTCGAAAGTTTGCGGCTAAGTGCCTGCTATCAACTGATGGCAAATTTTTGATCAAAATATCTGATTCTTCTTTATCTCCATAATATTAGGAATTATTTCAATCTCTGCCTCATCCTGATTCATAGCATGAATAGGCTGATACCAAATAAGTAATGCAGGGAAAGTAACCCAATTTAAGATTGAAAAATCAAAATTTAGCTAACTTGGAGGCACAGTAGAATCGTAAAATTTTAAATTATGTTTATCTGACGATCCATGTTAAAAAAAATCTCAACTTCGACGAAACATGTTGCCAAATGCCAATCTGTTTAAAAGTACCCACCTGCAATATTTTCTACGAAAAAGTTAATTTAGTACGGAGTAATAATTCGATTCTTGCAATCTTTTTACATTGTCCTGAAAAAAAATTCCCAATGATCATGTAGCCAAGGTTGGAAACCACTGATTTAAGGATTAAAAGAACTTAAAATACAATTGCAGGGTATGTTTTACGTGGGCGAGAAATGAAATCCGTTATCGAAGTTGAACTGGACAATGGAGAAATGTGTCATCCTTCAATACGAATAGTATACATTGTGCGTGATCTCGTTAGCGTTAAATTAACCAATGTTGTAAAATTCTAAATATAGATATCAACCAAAGTCTCTTTTGATTTTCAATTTGGAGTATTTTCGTTTAGTGGATTTGATTACTCGTTGGAATTTGATACAAGAACGGTAAGCTTCTTTACTGACTATTTTACAATTTACAGAAATATCAATTGTTTTTTAGTATCGCTTTCGCAACACACCAGTGAGCAGATGCGTACCATCACATATATTTGACGATTGCTACAAAAAGTGTCATCGCCAACGATTTCGCGAAGAAACTGGCTGCAGGTAATTGCTGTAGTTTACTGCAAGAAAAGGCAACGTTAGTAAAATATAAATTTTTTTGAAAAGATTACCATTTTTCCATCCTGACATAAATTTACCACCGTGCGTAAATTCCACACAAGCATTTCAGAGCTTTTCCACAGCAACCTCAATCACGGTTCAACCTAGTGTTTATCATCGATGCAAATGCATTAGATCATGCGACCAAAATTTGTATTCAGTAATCCCTACCGTTACTGCAAACGAAAAGGGAACAATGAGAGTCATCGTATCCATGAAGAATTCTTTTTTGCGCATGAGTGAACACTCAGCTTATGATGTAATTAGTTTGTTAACCGATATCGGCGGAAATATTGGATTATATTTGGGTTTATCAGTACTATCTGCATTGCATTTCTGTTGCGTTACATTCAGTCGCACCAAGGACACACTTTTTTCCAAACGAAGGCTTTCAATGGAAACTCTAGTTTTAAATCAATATAACTCAATTAAGGAAACGATAGATAAAAACAACGTCGCTGCTAAATCGCAACAATCCGCAAAGAGATTAGTTTTGAGTAATATAGTAGTTCACGCAATATGTACTTGCATTGTCATTTACATGTTACACGAAAGAGTTGAGTATTACTTAAGTAGCCCAATTCGATTCATTATCAATGTCGAGCCAAAAAATATCATTACGCCCCCAGCGCTGACAATTTGTGGACTCAATCCTGAATTCAATTTCAAGAGAAAGCAGTACGCGAAAAAGAACAATATCAAGGATTGGTGTCAAGTGGATTTTTACGATTTGTGGAATTATACGCCATTATTAACTTTGGACTATTTGTGGAAAATATCACTTCTCGAACCTGAAAATATCCTCGCAGCAATGCAAGTATGTTGTGTAATCACTGAAACGCAAAACCTTTCTGATTTTACATTGGCAATATATTTGCAATTCATACAATATTCAATTGCTAAACGTACGGCACCTGCAGACATCGTATAATATTGCGGCCCTTCTAGCTCTAAGAATTTTCAATGCCTCTTTGCTGAGGGAAAAAATTTGTAACACTACAGCAAATATAACAATTATAAAACGTAACAATTAAATCTTGGCTGTTAATTTTTTAACGGTCAAGATAGAAAAATCAAACAAAGCAATATTAAATTACAGGTAACTTGCACAATGACAAAAATAATTCAGACTTGCGAGTGTTATTACGCATTGCAAATTGCGGAATAATGGCCTAGACTCCTAGAGCCATAGACATTGCCTAAGTATTTCATAAGGCCCGGTTCAGTAGTCCCTATTGTGCCTTCAATTTATAATTGCGAATTGAATGCAAAATATTCTAAACTTGAAAACATCACAAAATTAAGTATAATATGATGTTTCAGAAATTGACAAACATAAATATAATGGATCCAAACATTACTATTATTCCAACTTACTTGGGAAGGTGCTATAATTTTGCATTCAGTAAGTACTCTGTATTGGAATGTCTTCATAAGGTAATGGTAGTTGCAACTACTGTTTTTTTCTTGACAGAAGAAGAACCATACAGTGGGATTCTTACAATTTACCCGATCACTTTTAAATCAAGCGATTTATGCCTCTGTAGTAACAATTACCACTACGTAAAAATTTATTAATGAATCTTGAAATAGGGTAGGAATACACCAAGGTCTTTTTAAAATTAGATATTTCACGACGATTTGGGAATGCAAACCTACGACATTTTAAACATGGAGCAGGCAATTGTACCTGCTAATACAATTCTTGACTTTCAATTTAAAACGGTGAAAAACGTATATTTATACGAGGGCTGATCCAAAAATAGATTACACTGACTTGCGAAACAGACAAAAAACTTTATTATAGGAAATTAGACTAGATAGATATAAAGTATAATTATTCCTTTAAATTTCTGTCAAAATGAGTTTACGGTTGCTTCAATAGTCACAGAGTGGCGTTAGTTTATTCAGAGTTTCAGACCTAACCCAAGCAAAAACGGTCTCAGTTATAAGAGACATCTAGCTGCAGTATGTTGGACTACTCACAGCTCATGCTAACGCATACACAACTTCCATACGAAGTTACAGTGGGAAAATAATGGAAAATCCATCAAATAGTCCCAATTTGAACTACCAATGTTTACGACCATCTGTCAAGACATCATATTACGTGGAACCAAAACCTAATAAAAAAAACCTCTGATGTTCCACGACAACCTGACTACGGTTCTGCTTTTGCACACACTCACTGGAAATCAAATTTGGACTACGTGGTGGATATATCTTGATTTTTCCAACTATAATTTCTCAAGGAAGTTGTGCATGCATTGGCATGAGCGGTGAGGTAGTCAAACACAATTGCAGGTTAGTGTCTATCTGAAACAGCTTTTGCACGGGTTGGATCTGAATAAACTAATGTCAATCTGCGACCATTGAAGCAATCCTAAAAGTATTGATAGAAATGTTGTAAATCTATCAGTTGGTTTTCCTGAAATAAAATGTTTTGTTTGTTTTATAAGCGATTGTAAACTTTTTTTGGGATCAGCCCTCATATCTATTGATTTTAAAAAATATGTCTGTTATTGTTGTCAAACAGATTACTCGTTTAAACGTAACTAAGAAACAATGTGTCAGCAAAGCGGATTTTCTACAGTGCCGTCAACAATGCTTGTTTAAATTCTTGGAAAATGCGACATTATGCCAGTACAGTATAAACAACATATACATTATTAGATATTATCACTACTACGGTAAATAATTTCGGTTACTTTTTATTGTAATTTTTAGGTTGCCCTTTGTGCCTCTGTCAAACCTAATTAATTGTACAACACCTGCAATGGCTAAACAGACTCGAGAAGATTACAAACAAATTCTTATTAAGACATCAACAGGAAGGTATTGCAATTGCGTACGACCTTGTAAAGAAAACATCATTAAACTTGCACTCTCTAACCAAATCAATAATCAAGAACCTAGGGTAACTGTTGTAGCGTTAACAATGTCTAATAATATCGTTGAACACATAATTGAGGAAGAACTGTTTACTCTCACCGCTTTATTGTGCAGCTTTGGAAATAGTTTTGGGTTAGCACTTGGAATTTCTCTTTTATCCGCAGCCAGAAAATTTCGTGTCTTGCTATCCCTTATAAAAACCAAGATTAAAAAAACTGAAGAGTAAATTTTGTTTTTTGTATCGTACGTCCGTTCTTTAAAATTATTTCGCATTCAACAGATCACAAAAAATATTGGACATAATTACGTTGTCATATCTACCGCACTTATTCTAATAGAAGGCGCACTTACTATTTCTTTTGGGTTTTTGTGCGAGTTCTATAACTTTTTTCGGCTCAAAATGACCAAAATTTCACTTTAAACAAGCCATTCATTTACAAAAACATTACTATTTGTATCACTCTTACTGTATGTTTTGCTATAATGAAACTAAAATGTGATCACAAATGCACTTGGAAATGCAAAATAGCATTGCCCTGTGTCTCCAACAAAATGCGCATAATTTAAGCACGAACCATTCTGACATATCCTCTAATATTAAGCGCGCTTAGTATTTGAGGAAGCGTTCTATAACTTTTTCACGTCATAGGTGCGCATTTTATTAAAGGGCGACCATTATTAGAATAAATATACACTCACATCATTTAAGAGTAATGACATGCGTAACTTACCAGCATGTTAACATCCCGTTATAAGTTATAACACGCCTCGTTAACACACGATTTCGGTATATAGAGATTCTAAGCATGTCCCTCAACATAGAAGTATCCGTGAAAATTTTGTTTCGCTACTCCGCGTGATAGCCGCGCGAGGATCACTGTCCCTGCAGTCGCACTGGTGGTTTATTCTATATCAAAATCGAACATTATTGCTACATTTACAAGATATAAGTAAAAATGTGTGTTGAATGCAGTATATGTATTGTACTTTCCTCCAAACGTCTAAGAAAAAGTATAATTCTAGATCTGAACAGACTTATAATTTATCAAAATAAGCAAAGCCACTGGTCACTGGTGGCTACAAAAATTTTGTTGTTGCAATTAATACTACAAATAAAATGTAAAATGCAAATAAATGCAAATAAATGTAGCTAAAATACCATTTTCTGATTAAATTTATTGTCCAGATCGCCAACTTCACAGACCTTGTTTGGGGCGAGTGGAAAAGCCATTTGCAAGCACCCATCCATCAGATCTCAAGCATAGTGGAGTTACTAACAGTCAATGAATGCGAAGAGGGCGAAAATCGGTTCAAATTTATGTAAATGCCTTACGTCTGTCCCGGCAAAATCTTACTGTATCAAGGTTTATTAACCTTGACTGTACGTCCCGCCAGAAACATAAGTTTCGTCGTTCGACACTAGATGACGCCACAGTGTGGAGCAGGGGTGTGCGGATCTCCGGTCCGGATCCGGTCCTAGGACAAATATCCGGTGTTTTGGGGATTCGATATTCGTTGTCCTATCCGAAATTTTTTTTGTCAATATTCGATATTCGTTGTCCTTATCCGAAATTTTTTTGTCGTTATTCGGTATTCGTTGTCCTATTCGATGAATTTTTGGTGAAGATTCGATATTCGTTGTCCGGTCCGTGAAATTATGGTTGACAATCCGGGATTCGATATCCGATCCATAAAATTATGGTTGGTACCGGAAAAATGATGGATTCGATTCGAAATCCGAGTTTAGGATAAAT